>APFE030152069.1:133626-154189 GCA_000404065.3 Pinus taeda
CCATATATACAATAAAAAAACTAGTTTAAATAACACAAATCAAAATTTCACCTCCAATTTTTCCACACAATTCTATAACATCTATATATTAATTCTCCTAACAATATGTATCATCATTTAATTATTATTATTATTATTATTATTAAAAAATCACACTACACCCTTACCATGCCCCATCAAGCTATTAATTTTTTTAACGGTTTCTATCATCATCCGAAGATCGACTCGGTCAACGGCGTAAAAACTTAGCTCTGTGATTGATGTCTGCAATGGCGCTTGACACGTGTCTTTAATGAAGCGCCAATTCAAGGGAATAGAGGCGCCAATTGTACCCTCAGCAGCAAATTAGTTAGTTAACCCAAATCATGGCTGCTCAACTAACTTCGTTATGAGCAGTTGATCAAGTCAACTAATACTTGAGGAGTCATAGAGAAGCTTACTACATAAAACTATATAAACCTTAGAATGGTTGTGCAAGGAACCCTGAACCTTCGTCTTGAATTTTGCTGATTTTATTTTTCACAGGATTACTGCGCGAGCTGCGGTAAATGGAGTTCTTTAATATTAATATTGTGATTTTTGCAGCGATGACATTGTGGTTGCAGCTTTCCTGGACAGCTTATGCTGCTTGCTACAGTGCCATTTACAGTTTTGGAGATTCTCTGGCTGATACAGGGAATTTGTTAGCGTCAACAACTGCTGGTTCTAAACCACCCTTCGGCAATCTGCCCTATGGCAAAACATATTTTCACAAGCCAACGGGCCGGTTTTCGGACGGACGGCTTATAGTCGATTATATCGGTATGTTTTTAAAGCCTTTTGAAAGAAAAATTTCGATGCTTTACATATTCTTGAATGTCTGACTTACATTATTTCTTTCGTTTTACCTTTGTATTTGTACAGCACAAGCCTCAGGCATACCGCTTTTAGCTCCATATCTCAGTAACAATAATTCAGTATTCAGGAGCGGTGCTAACTTCGCAGTTGCCGGAGCCACGGCATTGGACCCTTCTTTCTTCGCATCCAGGAAGATCGGACCGCTTATGACTCCATTTTCTTTGGACGCGCAGATCCAGTGGTTTTTAGCACAAAGATACAAATTTTGCGCAACCTACAGCGGAGGTGCGTCTTCTGCTTTTTAATAAAATTGTTATGATTTGTTTCATTCACTTCTTTGGATTTCTTATAAACTTCTGACTCCACTTCTTTGGCATTCTTATGAATTTCTGTCTTTTTCTTTGATCTCGTCTTTAAATATGCAGACTGTAATAAGCATTTTGCAAATGCATTGTTTCTGATGGGAGAGATCGGTGGAAACGACTACAATGATGCATTCTTTCAACGACGGCCGATGCAAGAAGTCGAAACCTTTGTTCCTTTGGTTGTTGATAAGATCGTAAACACGCTCAAGGTAAGCGAGTTTTTATTTCCATTCCATGAAAGCTCTTAAAGCAACATTAGTTACTAATTATTTTAAATCTTAGGTTTTCTTCACGATACTTTGTGAAAGCTAAGCTAAATTAAGTTAAAGAAATTAATCATTTTAACTTCTGGCTCAGGTAATCTTCTTGCTTTGCTTTTCTGCAGACATTGATTACAGTATCGTGAAAGCTAAGCTAAATTAAATTAAAGAAATTAATAATTCTAACTTCTAGCTCAGGTAATCTTCTTGCTTTGCTTTTCTGCAGACATTGATTACCGTAGGCGGTGCAAGGAAGATTTTAGTTCAGAACAACCTGCCCATTGGCTGTTCTACGGCGTATTTAACAGAATATGCAACAGGCCGAGGAGAAGCAGTGGACAAAATGGGGTGTATGCCGAGGTTTAATAATTTCGCTCGAAAGGCAAACGATCATCTGAAGGCGCGAGTGGCAAAATTGCAAGCTCAACATCGAGACGTTAAGTTCGTGTTTGCAGACACATTCAAAGCAGCTCTCAGAGTCCTACACTCTCCTCAGTCCTTCGGTACGCAACGAGAAAGGGAAAATAACTTTCGATGTTCTTTTCGACTTTTCAAAAATAATGTAGTTTTGTGACTTTTGTCCCGGTTCTACTTCTATTGTCGTCTTTTTCACAAGTGGAAGTGAACTGTGCAGGTCTGCAGAAGAATGTTTTACAGGCATGTTGTGGAATAGGTGAGCCCTACAATTATGATAGACGTACACCGTGTGGCGTGGGAGGAGCGGTTTCGTGTGCGAATCCTCAACGGTATTTCAACTGGGATGGGGTTCATCTCACGGACGCCGCTTACGGCAACATAGCCAATTTATTTTTGCACGGCACCTTCGCTAGTCCACCCCTGAAAACGTTATGCTGAAGGCCAGAAACGCCACCTAAACTAACCGGACCAAATATAGTCCGCCAAAACTACGCTATACTGACTCTTTTTATCCACCAAGCTAAACTAGCTTCAGCTATCTTCATGTTTGTAAGGAAACCAACTCAGCTATACATTTTGAGGGGAGCTTTGATGGTCCCCTTCTTTGTTTTATTTTGTCACACCGTGCGCTCGAAGAGGATCTTTGATGGTCGCTCTTTTTTATTTTATTTTGTTACATTTATTTTATTTTGTTACAATGAAGGCTGAAAAGAACACTCACGATGAGTGTTATGTTTTATAATTAAGTTTTAGTTATATAGTTAAAATAGAAATCAAAAGTATCTTTATGTTATGTTTTATAATTAAGTTTTAGTTATTTAGTTAAAATAGAGATCAAAAGTATCTTTATTTTAATTAGTTCCAAGAAGAAAATTAATATAGCAAAGAGTAGAACAAATTCTCATGAGCTTCAGAGTCAAATAGGTCGTTGGGCAGTTCCTAAAATACCATGGATGGAAAGGATTTGCCATATATGTGAGAATATGAACATCGAGGATGAAAACCACTTCTTCTTAGAGTGCCCTGCGTACAACCACATTAAATCTCAGTTTCACAATCTTTGTTACAATACTAATCTTCCTAGTATTTTACAATGTTAAATTATAGTGAGCTCGGGAGGCTTCTCTCCAAGCTTTTTGAGTATAAGAATAAAATCTTAAATCAAAATAAATAATTTGTTTCTTTAGCTCTGATAGACCAATGTTTGGTTTTAACCATCATTATCATCATCATCATCATTAATGATTAAGTTAAATATTCTATATGATTTAATTAAAGTTTTTTAGGTAGAAATTATATAAGAACCATCATTATCATCATCATCATCATTAATGGTTAAGTTAAATATTTTATATGATTTAATTAAAGTTTTTTAGGTAGAAATTATATAAGAGAAATTTTTGGTTAATGTGTTTTAAACTAATTATTAGTTTGAAAAGCCACGGAAAATATTTCTTATATAATTTTTACCAAAAAATTTTACTTAATTTATTATAGATCACAAAGACCTAAATATAAAGTAAAAAATATATAATATTATTTTTTTCTATAATAAGTGATTCTCATTTAATTCTTCTCCACATAAATCTAAATATAATAATGATAATATTCCCATTATTCCATAAGAATTACTATTAAGAAATCAAAATATACTCATACACACTAAAAAGCCATGGTCCCTATAATTAATCGTTATTCTCTTAATGATCAATCTATGATAATGGGCCATTGTTCCTAAGCTGAATAAAAAAAAATGAATTATAAATATATTATCTTAATTTTATAATTTTGATAATTTTGTATTTTGTTTTTTTACTTCTAAGATAGTATGTTTTATAAGATAGTATGTTTTATATGAATTACAATTTAAAATATATATATTTTCAATAGTCGGCAAAAGTGTTTAAATATGATAATGATTTAATTGTTGAAATGATTTAAGTTATAATAAATATTTTTAATTAATAATTAAATATAATTTATTAATAAATAAATAATTAATTTATAAATTATTTAAATTAATTCTGTCTATTTCTATTTCTCAGTCGAGTCAAGTCAAATATAGTCCTTTCCTAGTTTATTATAGTTGTTTCTAGTTAAGTATAGTTGTTGGATGATCTACTCTCTCCCTATTTAACATGCAGCCATGATCTGGTTCTTCAACTTGTCTCAAGGATGAACCACGCTTGTTCGTTCGAAACGCATCGACAATTGATTAATAATTTGATTTATGCTGAAACCCCTATCATAAACAAAGAAAATATTAAGAAGATTAATAACAAAGGAAATATTAAGATTTGTCTACAGTCAACTTTAAGAGGTTATGAATTAAATGGGGTTAAGAGGTTTGAAACAAAGAGTTCTGCTAAGGTTTTTTGTTGTCTGCCGAATCTACAGGATCGTCACTATTGAGGGTGGATCTCATCATGGGATTCACAATTTTTTTCCTTGTTCAAAGTTATGCAAATGGAAACCTAAGGAATGGGGTTTCACAAAGCTCATTTCTCTTGGTAGAAATAAGATCTAGTGGGTTAGTTTGAGAAATGTTGATGCACTTGCTATCTTATGGACTAATTGCGCTTCTGATAAAGTGGGTCTATGGATAGCATTATCTTTCTTTGTTGGATCTAGTCATTTTTTGTCGACTGCAGGCTCGAAGGCTTTGCGGTGGATGTTTACCTTGCCATCTCATGTGGATCTAGGGTCAGTGACCGTGATCTAGAGTCTCTGTCACCCACGGATCTGCAAGATCAATGTGGTTGTGCGTGTGACTATTTACGAAGGATTTGACAACATTATCCTATGAGGTAATACCTAGCTTTAACAAATCAATTGGCGAGCTTGGCAATTGCTGGGAACAATGGCTTGGTTTCAAGTGGGCCCTGATCAAAGTCAAGGGAGCATGCTTTTCAACAAACCTTAGTCACAAAATTTAGATCAACCTCCCATTAAGGATCACATGTAGTCAAAAGCACATGGGTTTATTTCAAATATGTTGGATTTGAGAATCAAATGGATTAGAGTTTTAATGCTTTCGGTGGTAGGGAGGCGCTCAATTCTCTTTTCTTCTAGTACCAGATCTTTATGCATGATCATATGCTGACTTTTATTGGAAATTTTCTATGAGAGTTGAATGGGGAGGTGATCTTATCAACAGATTTGAGAATGTCTTCTTGGATCCCCATTCCACCCTTGAATTTTTAGGTCATCCAAAAAAAGAGGATGGATCCCAGATGCTAAATGCCAGATCTATCTGAGGGAGTAACTCTCCAAATTTTTGTAAAAACATTGGAAGGGGAATATATATTCCTTAGGGTTTGGGTCTAGGATTAGGTTCAATCTCTTAAGAAAAATATTCAAGAACAATTGGGTATTTGAGAGGGTCTCCAAAATTTGATTTATGCAGGGAAATCATTGCAAGAGGACTACAAGTTGTTGGACTATGGCATTAAACACAAATAAACCATTATCCTTAACACGAGACCTCTTGGAGGATTTCCTGGATCTAGCTCCAAAGGCCTAGTGTCTTTCAAGGATGCATTAAAGGAAGGACTAATTCACACAAAAATTCATAACAATCCCCCAATCTTCCTCTTCGCTAAATTGTGGAACAAATGAACTAGGTATTGACTTTGATAGTAGGGATTTTCTCTACTTGGACTGAAAACTATGACCTCCACCTATGTTCTAGGGGATTTTTTATTATGAAATTTGACGCAACAAAAGATATGGATTATGTATTAAAAGAGGGACCATGGTTATAGGGAAATGCTCGTCTATTTATGATACCATGGTTTCCTTGCTTTGATGCAAATACCATGGTCATCTCCAAAATTTTTGTATGGGTTAGGTTACATAATCTACCGTTGCATTTTTTGCATCACAAAGTATTAAAAGGGATAGGGAATTATTTGGGGAAGTTCCTAAAGGTGGATGCAGATAGAGTCTCAAAAGTAATTTTCACATTTGCTAGGATTTGTGTAGAGGTAGACCTTTTTAAGGGTTTACCTAATTGCATTATTCTGATCCATAACAACCTGCAATGGTCCCAACCTCTAGACTATGGGAATACAACATTTAGATATGGTATGTTTTTGAACTGGTCATATTCAAAACTCGTGTCCTTAAGAAAAGAAAGACCCTAAATGAAAATAGAGACAATCCCAAAATCCAAAGTGCTGGAAGTTTTCATAATCAAAGGAAGTAGAAGCAGAGGAAGAAGAAATCCCAGAGAACATCTCAAACATTGTTGAACAAAATTCCCAAGATATCATAAAGAAGGAGGTTGAGAAGAATACTTTGTTAGTTCCAACTTTTCCCAAAGTAACAACTCCTTTAGTTCAACAACATATTGAGAAGATTCCATTTGAAAAAGAAGCAAGACACAACAAACAAATTCATGCATCAAAAAGTTCGAATTCTGATAAAGAAATTTCTGTAAATGTAGAAGAGAATCAAATGACTATTGTGTCTTCCACTTCCAGCTTAAACAAGCAAGTTGACACTGTGAGGCATACAAACTCAATGTATACAAGGTGCTTTCACGACAAGGAAAGAGAGAGTGGGCCTCTATAGGAAGAGTAAAATTACTATCTCAAAAGAGACACACAAGAGCATGAGAGGATTGTTAGTTAACCTGCAAAGTAGTTCACAAGAAAATAACGATCATAAAAGCAAGTAACAATTCAGATTCAACAAGATACATACCAAAGCCAATGAAATATTTCATTTTCATTAGTATGTGTTAACATCAACATACACCACAAATAACGAAATAATAGTCTCACAATCATTCATAATATATGCATGAAAGTGTGCCAGATCTTAGAGCTTCATATATTAAGTGAAAGTCCTAAGATACATAATTACAATGCTGCCACACTAGCCCCAATAGTGGAACATAAAGTCATTGCTTTCTCATCCAAAGAAATATCTTCTCTCTTATGCCAAGCTAGAGAAGTCAAGGTGAAAAGTCCAATGTCCCCTTTGCTTGAGCTATGAGGGTGTATTTATAACAAATGAGGTGACTCTCCACCTCCCATGTAACTCTTGACCTCCCTCATGACTCTTGAGCTCCTATTATGACTTTTCAAATTCCTATGTGACCTTTGTGCTTCTTCGTGACTTTCAAACTTTGTTGTGACTTTTCACATTCCACGTGGGACCCTTGGGCTTCCACATATTTTGCATTTTCTCATGTTTCAAAAATTACATAATTACATTCCACAAATGATGTGGCAACACATTGACACATCTGAATTTTTAATGACACTTTGAGGAAGCATGACTTGGTGATGGTGACATAAGACTTCATTTCGTCAATGCTAATCTCTTTTACCTAATGCTATGAATTTGATTTCTTTATGATGTGTCTTTTCTTATCCTGCATCTTCATCCTCGAAAGGATCTAGATAAGTATAAAAACCTTCCAAGTCAGCATGAGATGCCACCATTTTATCATGGTCCAACATTTCTTCATATTCTTCATGATGGTTCTTCCTTCTAATCCTTCTTTGCATGCATTCCCTTGTAGCATCTTCTGATGACCTCCTTTGAGCATCACCTTGCCATGTTGAGATGATATACCTACAAATAAAGTCCACTCATGAAAAGACAACATTAGTTCGAAGACCATCTATTCTACCTCTGATTGCTCATGGAAGATGTTGATTGTGATGGATTTGTGCAAGGGATGAAAGAGAGAGGCTTCCTTGGATAATTGCATAGTTATAGGAGGTAAGATTTAGAAGACTGTATTGATTTATGGTAGCAACAGATGTGCTCCAAGCCTCAAAATTTGTAGGGAGGCTTGGACACATGTATTCCACAACACTCAGAAAATGTTTTGATAAATTTCACCCGGAATTAGTTTTATTAAAATAATTAACTACTTTTAATGGGTGCATAAGTCTAAACTTAGGACATTAAAATAATTAGAGGGTATTAATCTAACTGTGGGTGAAACTTCTAGAAGAAGACGAGGATCAAGCTAAAATGATTTGAGCCATTGATTAGAATATAATTTGGGTTGTTCGTTCTCAACTAGAGGATTATAAGAGGAGGCTTGATGGGCATTTGGAAAGAACATTGAGTGGAGATCAAAATATCAAATTTTTGAAGTGCGGCAGTTGTCGGAACAGGAATTCGAAGTGATATTTTGCAGTGAGGGGAAGAGATAGTATCCGAAGAGAATTTTTTTCCTAGGCCGGAGAGTACAAGGTAGAGAGGGAAGAATGGTGTCTAGAGAGGTTGACGCTGAGCCATGCAGAGCTATGCTATGGTAGCACAAGGCCTGAGAGGGAGATCGAATTCCTGCTAAGGAAATTGAGTTTCAAAGGCCGGGAGTCAGGGTGTGAGACTAGGAGGTTGAGAGCTAAAGTTTCCAGCCAGCAGAGGATCAAAAGGAGGGGCAACACAGTCCCAACTATTAGTGTTTGTCAATCATGTCAGTCATCAATGATCAAATATACTCTTTCAAAGTTTTTGCTAGCGTCTTAGGTCAAATTTTTTATGGTTTCAGTAGGTCTTCAAATAAAAATTTGATCATTGGTTGGTGTGTCTAGGTCAGTGCTACTCCCTTCAACATTCATGGTTATCATCATTCATCATGGTCATGTCTTTCTTCAGGTGGTTTTGATGATGGATCAGTTAAAATTTCTTCATATGCATTTTGGTCTAGGTATTGACCTAATTTGTCATCACTATGTCAAATTTAAGCAAAAAGAGCCATGTCAATTATCTTGAGTCCTCATATAAAGGGATTTAGCATCTTAGGAAGCTAATGAAATAAAGGTAAACATAATTTTTCAATTCATAAAGATATTTTTGCAATCACATCATATTTGGTCTTAAGATGAAGTATGATTTCATGCCATGACATATGCCAAAAAAGTGAGTTTGAGTTTATAAAGGATCATTCAAACATTCATGTCACTCATTTTAGTTGTATTGAGCTCCAGATTATCAATGGATGCCATCCAAGTCATTTCAACATCAAACTGCACCCTCCTAGGCGATTTTTCTCCTCCACGCTGTGTTTTTGACAACCATGCTACATTTTTCAGTTTTGGGAGCAAAGGGGCACCTGCTAGAGGTTTCTTTTGAAAATAAGAGTTCAATCATAATTCACACAAGTAATTCAAAGCCTCTTAGTACCTCCTTTCATCATTTGTTTCACATTTCAGTGGGGAACCCTCTCCTAGGGTTCACGCTACATTTTTGTGGTTTAGCACTCTTAATTAATTGGCACACAACTAAACCAGTTTCCCCACATTTCCTACCCTTCCTCACATTGATATACATTTCCCCTATCATTTCTAACCCTTCTCATTCATCCCCACAGTTTCTAAGGCAAACTCTAGACCCCATGCTACGTTTTCAGCAGAAATGGTAGCATGGATTGTGTAAAAATTATTCACTACCCTTCCCATCACTCCCTATCCTATTCATCACTTCCCTAAGGTCCCTAAGACCCCTACCCACCTCTCACATTTTTCCCATTTCTTAATTCCCTCCCTAACTCCTCTTTCCCCTCACCTCAAATTACAAAACCTAAATGCCTAGTTTCCCTAATTAAAACTCTATTTTTTCCATTCCTCATAACCTAGTTTGTTGTGCAACATTTGAACATGGAAATTGAAAAGAAAAACTACAACATGAGAGGACAAGTGTCAAGGTTTGAACCCCTTAATAATTAGGAGTTGGTTTCCTCATCATTTTCTAAGCAGTGTTTCCAGAATGTTGGTTGCCTAGGGTTTTGTGAGCAAATCCAACAAGTGGGTTGTCATGCTACACTAACCAGCCTGTTTGCCAAAAACCTTAGAGGAGATAAGGTCAAGATTGTAGGGGTGGAATTCATCATTTCATTAGAGACAATAGCTTCTGCCACAAGGATACCAAACAATGTGGAAAAGTGGTTCAAAAACTCAGATTTGGATACTTTAAATTATAGGGCTTTCATTAAAATTCAATTCAAAGAGGCTCCCAAGAGTTATTTTCCTTTTGGACTATTGCTCGAAAGGTTTTCTACATTAATTAAGTTCATCATGAGATATTTTACATGTGAGGGCAGGTTTTCAGTAGTGTACAAGTATCATATCAGATTGTTGATGCATTTCACCGGTGTAAAGCCTCTTAACCTACCTCACTACCTTAACAAAAATTTAGTTAAGATGGAAAAGAAAGTGAGAAACATAAAGGGTGATCACCAACCTAGTTTCTACCACCATGCTTTAATTAAAATCATTGTCCCACACCATATTGAATAGAAGAACAACTCTCAGGAAACCTTCATGCAATCCACAATATTTATGCCTTCTACTAGAGAACCTACTAGCCACAATACACCACTAGCATCATCCAAACCAAGGGAGGTTAACTCATTTAGAAGAGTTTCAGTGAAGAAGACACCTAGGGAAGAAATCACTCAGACCTATATCAAAGGGAAGAGGATTGTGTTTGCTCCTAGAGAAGAGGAAAGGGCCAAGCCTACTTCAGTTGACAAGGAAGCATCTCCACATCACCATGAGACATCATTCCATGAGAATATTCATGAAAAACAGGGAAAATCATTAAATCATATTGTCATGGAGAAAGAGGTTCAGAATATAGGTTTGAGAGATGATTTGGCTAAAGCCAAATACATTATTGCATTTTTGCAACAGGAAAATAGGCAACTCAAATTGAATCAAATGCTAATTTCAAAACCTAGAATAGGTGTAGAGGATGAGCCAGGAAAAGGTAAGAAATTCATTGGTTTAGAGAAAATGGAGGATACTGAAGTTCAAGACAAGACAAAGAGGCCTAGAACCAAGAGAATGAAGAGGAAACGAGACCAAATGAGTGAGCCATCTACACCTTTGGAGTAGCAAGACATTAACAAATTCACTGAACAATATTTTGAGAAAGATAGGGAGTATTTGCTGGATAAAGTTAATTGCCACTTGGAGAAGCTCCTTGAAAGGGCCAATAGGGCCACCAACTTGTAAAGGCACATGGCTAGACATTATTACACCAGAAATAGGGTTTCAAATTAGAATTCAGAACTTGAAGAGAAAACCAAAGGAAACCTTAAATCAACAAAACAAGGGGGAAAAGCTTGAGTTGTTGGCTGAGGCTTCACTTAGAGCTTGAAGAATCATTACCTCTCTCCAAGGAATGAATTTCAAACACTTAAAACAAATTTTGGAAATTGTTAGTATGTTTTGGCCATAAAAGGTAGTGTGGCCCATGCTACGTTTCTGTTGGGAGCCTCTATTTGACAAATGGCTTAGTGTTCTGCATGCCTTTTAACCTCTACATCAATCCTAGCAAACAAGAATTCCACTACAACATGATCTGGTAGGTTAAAAAGTTAAAAAAGTGCCTAAAATACACCTTTTTGCCCTCTTTTTGAGCAACACGCTATGTATTTGGAGTAGCTGTGGGAGAATTGAGTTTTGGAGGGACAAAATTGATATTTTTCAGTGCTTGAGGAATATATGGTGCAATAGATATAAAAATATTTCTAATGAGCTATCATGAGCTAAATTTGGAGCTCAGGAACCCCTCCAAAAGTCACTCACAAGTAGCACACTACATTTTCTCCAAGCACACTGCGTTTTTAGAGCAATTCACTACGTTTTTGCATGGAACTCACTTTCCTCAATTTTCTCAATCTAGTTCAAATTTTTCTGATGTAATTATTATTTTTTGAGTTGAAATGATGTAATAAAAGGTAAATAAGCTTGTTAGAGTAATTTTAATGTAATCTTAGGCCTCATTTATGAGGAGCAGTTTAGTCAAAGTTTAAAAGGAGGATTTGTTTTAACCTCCCTAGACATTAGGGTTTGTTGAGAACTTCATGTAATTAGTTCCTAAACTGAAGGATTCGACCCTAAGAGAGGGGAAATTGTTATTTTGTCTATATGTATCTAGTTTTGATTCAGATTGAGGGTGTGACATCAGTGAGTAGAACTCTTGGAGCTTGTACTTCATCACTTTTTATAGGAAATCAGAGGAGAGTTGTAGCTATTATTCAGGAATTCTTGTGTTGTGAGTTTGTGATAATGTTTTCTCTCTGTTATAGTTTTATATGAATGATAATTTCATCTTCTTTCAATATCTATGCTTTTAAATTACTTTCCTAAGAGGTTTTAAACCTAATTCTTAAGTTTAAGCTTTATTTTGTTAGGAATTTCATGTTTATGTCACCTATCTTCTGATAAATGAATTCATGCTTTCCATGCTCATTTTGATCTTTTCGTTTCCACCATACACTAAATTGACAAAACCCCAAAGTATCACTAAGGCATACCTACCCTGCTCCTTTATATCTCTTGCAACTGAAATCTTTGATCTTTTGACCTAGTTCCCTGATTTTGACTCCTGATCTAGCAAAACCATAAATTTCAAAACCCTTCAGCTAAAATAACTAGCTTAACATATTTTCTCACTCCAGTCATAATTGGTTGTGAGCTCATAGAGAGTGCCCTCTTTGGTTTGGCAGGGCTAACTGCTAAACCCTAAGTGGTTTGAGGTTACCTCCTTCGATCTCCTTTCTCAACCTTGTGATATTGTGGAGGATAACATTTTGGTGTCGTTGCCAGGGAACACAAGATCATATCTTCCTTAGGAAAGAATTATAAGAATTAAATCTGATTGCTGATGGTGAACAGTGATCAAACACAAGAAAGGTTGTCCATCTTTCACCTGGTGACTCCATTGTTCAAAAACCAGTAGTTTGGAGAACGTCTTGGTGACTTAATTGTTTTCAAGATGGATTCAACTTATCGAAGGTATGCTCCTGTGAATCATGCTCACATTCCTATTTTTCCATGTCAAATTCCTTGCATATATTAGCAAACTAATTTTCCCAAATTCATAGATGGAAATAAGGATGAGGCTATTCTGCATCTAATAAAATTTCATTGGCATATTGTGGAGTAGGAAGATTCTTTCTATGGACATAGACAATCCCTCTAGCCCAAGGGAGAGGGTCTAGCCACAAACAAGACAATATAATAAGTTACCTTAGATTGAGAAGGGATAAGATCCTACCTCTTGTATTACTAATCCTTGTTTAATGAAGTCCTTATGCCTTTGCTCCAACGATCAGCTCCTTAGTGTCAATCAAGCACCTAAAACAATGAGACAAGAAACGAAAGAACAGATGATAGCATACAAAATATTCAGCCTACTTTAGAGGCTAAGGAGTCTTAAGCTACCAACTAACATATGCAATTGATATAGGAATCCTTCGACATGTCTGGGTTCTAGCACCATTATTAGCATATCATGATTCACCCTCAAAACAATGAAAGTTCAAGGCATCTTCCTCTTTTCTCCAAACCAAACAAAACTACAAGCTTATTGTCCCTTCACAAACACAAGCTAGAAGGCTAAGGCTCTCAAGATGGCTATCAAGATTTGTAGATTATTTCAGCCCTTTCATTAGATAGCTGAGGTTGGAAAAGGAGGAGTTTATATAGCTTTGATAGAGCGGAAATGGATCCTCTTATAATTGGAGAGGTCTTATCCCTTTTAGTTTGTTTCATTTTAATAGAGGAAAAGAGCCCAAATAGTCTCTCTCAGCTCTATCTTTCTTAACCATTTACCATACTTCTGTTAACGAAGCTTCTAGACCTGGAAGTTTCAGCTCCATTTTTAAAAACTTTCAAAAAGAGGGTCAGCACAAGTCATAAATGGATTACCAGTGTCGTTCGGCACTAGGCCCAATGTTAGACTCTATAAATCAATTCAGGGAAGAAACTGAGTGGTAGCGCCGGTCTTGAAACTGAGTTTAAAGGAATATTCTTGGGAAATGATGTAAGAGGGAAATGTTTTGCAGATGAAGAGGGATGTAAAGACATGTTCTTCATGATAGGGAAACACATGAGGGTCATTGTAGACATCTTCCAAGATCAAGGAACAGGGAGTATAGGGATAGTGACAAAATGTTGTGTAACAAATGCCCCCTAAATCATGAAGGCTGAACAAGAGTGAGGGGTGAAATTCTTTACGAGTAGATGCATGGAACCATAAAATATTGTTGGAAAACCTACAAGCAAGCATAGATACATATACATCGCTGAAATATCTAATACATGAATCATGGTATGGACACAGCTATCCAAAAGATGATCATGTAAATGGATCCAAGGTATGGGCGCAACCATCCGGTAAGAAGGATCATATCTAACCCAAGGTATGGTCACAACCATTCAATAATGAGAAGGATCACTTATAACAGAATCATGATATGGTTGCAGCTATCCATCTGAAAGAGACATGCATGTAAGCATGACCATGTCACATCACCCTACAACTTGGACTTTTGTAATCTAAGCCCAGGGTCTTGCGCTCTAACACGACTCGATCAAAGTACAAATTCAAGAATATGAATAGATGTGTTGAAGTGGAACGTTCTAGAAAATCGCTTGATTAGCGGTCAATGATGTGAACCCTTAATAAGTGTGAGAGGAACCACCAATAATGACAATGGCTCTCAAGGAACCAGAAGCACAATTCACAGAGTGTGAATAAGGAACTGAAGTCGAACACCTGTGAAGTCACTTGATCGAAAGCCAATGATGAGAACTTGTTGTGGAGTGTGAAGAACCTTCCATTAGGGCATGCAAGCTCTAAGGTAATGGAAGGGAGTCTCTCGTTCAACTTCTCGGATAATGAGTTGAAGTCGACAGGAAGTGACTTTGTCAAAGGAGGGCCATGATGTATCCCACATCATCGACGTGAGATGAGGGATGCTATGATTATGATGATACAAAGAATTATGAATGAGTGTAAACTCTTGAACATATCGATGACACGACTCCAGAGTTTGGCAGATTTTTGGATCCATAGGATCGGAGGTCATGATGATGTGGAAAATATAAAATGGAAAGGAAAAAATGAATGAACCAAACCTAAGAAGGTCAATGACGAAGTGAGGATATCCCAACCCGACATGAAACAAAAGAGTGTCATGTTCAAGAGTGACAAGCTTCCGACACAACTAGTAAAATTATTCCATTTTCCCTCACCATTTCTGGCAAGTACCCTAATTATTTTTTATCACAAGCTTGAAGGGGATAGCATATGATTGTAATATAAGTCCATCCTTCTGATAGATCTAACCTAGTAAAATTAGCAAGCGCTAGGAAGGAGAAGCTCATGTTCTTCATGGTGACAAATCCGATGTCATTAATGTTTAACGAGTCTGACAAAGGGAAAAATCGGTATCTTTTTAATGCTTAGAGAGTTTGAAAAATACATGGAAAAAAAAACTCTAGAAGGTCCCTTTTCGTAAAGTTGTCTTGCGAGTCCAAAAAGGTAGAAAACAATACTCAAAAGAACCTCTTGACCATATCAGCCAAGGAGTTCCTTTTTCGTAAATAGTTTATCCTGGCCCAAAAAAGGGGTAAACGTATAATGGGTAAAGATGCTTTGAAACCATTTACAAGTTTATAACGACAAGAACTCAACATTTCATGTTTTGAGAGTCAGAAAAGAGCTTAAACCTAACTCCCCATTTTTATTTTCTTTAACGAGTCAAAAACGCAAAAATACTTGGCAATCGTTTCATGTCCATTTTTTACTAGTCAGGAAAAGAGCTTAAATACGACTCTAGTTTATCATCACCATCTGCAAGCCATCACCTATCACTACACAAGAAGCAAATGCATTATCCATTTCTAAGGAAAAATGGTGAAAAATACTTTTTAAAACCCTAAAATAGAGCGAAAAGCTTATAAAAAGGGAAAAAAGTAAAACATTTTTACCATTTACCTCATTTACCTCATTTGGAGCAATTTTTACCCATTTGTGCCCTAAATCTTTAGGAGCAGATTGCTACGGATCCAAGCGGTCATTTGTTGAACCGTCTGTTGTAGGTAAGAGCTGAGGCCCTAATCTTTGCATTAATACCTGTTTTTCAAGAATTTAATCGTCTTTTTAGGGTTTTTGAGGGATTTTTGGTAAACAAATTTTCCCTTGGTAAGCACAGGATCCAGGCATGGGACCACGCCGATTGGGGTATTTTAGCATGGGGACTCATGCCATCAGTGCACCTATTTTAAAAATAGTCACGCTAGCAAAAGAACTAAACTTGTTCAATTTTTGCCCAAATTCATTGCTTTAAATCAGAAATGTCCCTTGCAAAAACTGATGTTAAAATTCAATGTGGGATGTTTGCAGGCAAATCAAAGAAAAAATATGGTGATTGAGTGGAAAGAATGAGAGCATGAATGAATAGACCAAATGGCTTTGGAAGATCCAAACTATTTGGATGCTTTGAGGAATTGTGGGCTCCTCAAGTTCTTTCTTACATCGGGTACAATACATGATCAGTTTATGGGACGTTGGACGGGAGGTATTTGTGATCCATGACCAAGAGTTGGAGTTGGAGACTTCAAACATCCACTTCATTACTGAGCTGTCCCTCAGAGGGGAACTAGTCCAATTGTATGGAGCTAGGCCTATTGGGGCAAGTGTAAACATGTTTCTTGCCCAACATTGCCTAGGAGCCTTGAAATCTACAAGCGGCAAGATCAACATCATGACCATAAACTATATTTTATTGAAGGTAATATTATTAACCATTAACTGAGTGGTTAGGGCTCAAGCACTACACGAGTCCAACAAATCTCATTTCTAGTATGCTGTGGATTGCATGGCGCCCACGATTTTCAATAAGGCAGAAGCCATGAAGGTAAACATGAAAAGGAAACCATCCAAGTGCAAAGTGGGAAACTTGAGGCAATTTGGATATGGCTCTATCTTAGTGACCTTCTTCTTGGAACAGATTCCACTGTTCCATTACTAGATGGCGGAGGTGAACCATCTAGTACCACGAGATCCACGGATGGTATGATGGGGTGAGCTAATGCCTATATCTAGAGGGGGCCAACAGATGTCCTATAGGTCTGCCTTCTTTGTATGTCTCAGACGACATTTTATCATGGAGGAGGACTAACCGTACAATGGCACTGACTTCCATGGTGACCCTGACATACCACTCCGAGAGGGAGAAGACATTGATGATGCAGTTAAGCAAAACACTTTTATTTTTGTTTTTTTGTTTTTGCATATATGTATTCATGACACTTTGACTTTGTAATTGCAAGTTTTGGAACAAATAGGCAAGTAGGGATGTCCCCTATTGCTAGATGCGTGGCTTGACTGTTGGAGGTTGCTCCTTATCAAGGAGTGGACAACAAAGAAAAGATTGCCCGAAATATGGAGGGCCTGACGAGAGGAATCCAAGAGTATGCATGGATCAAGGACATTCCTTGCTGTTATTAGTGGCACATAGTGGGAGTATCAATTCGGATTCGATGATTACTTTCTCATGTAGTACGAGCAATAACATGATATCATGATCACCACGCATAGTATTCCATAGTTTAGCATTTATAGTTTTGAGGCTTGCGAGCCATGAATGTATTTGGAACACATATATTAATTTTTTTGTATTTTAATGTATTACACTCAAACATTACTGACATATATATGTTATATTTCCCGTTTACTATGATATAATGTTTTTTCACATATTGCGTAAATGTTTGCCTAAAACATAATTAGGCAATGTATCTGTTAAAGTATTCATATGCCTAGGAATGTGATGATATGTAGTATAATCAAAATTTCTTTCCAATAGATGAATACGCAAATACATTCTCAATATCTGAGGGTTTCTAATAGAATATTGCCCATTGAGCTGAAGAACAACAAGTTGCGAATCAAGGTTAACAACCATTTCTCGAATTTCAAGAGCAATAGCTTCTAACAAGAGTTCAATAATTGTGCTATATTCAACAAGTTTATTACTTGTTTGACCCAAAAAAATACCTTGAAGATTAATCAACTTACCATGAGGGTCATAAATAGCCCATGTCACGATGATAGATTCTCGGTACTATGACAAGCACCATCAGCGAAACCGACGTAAAGAGTCAGAGACATCTACAAAGAAGGTGAAGACATAATAAGTAGGAAAGATGCTTGAAAAACACACCAAATCAAACTACACAAAATGAATAACACGCTTATGTACACAAGTAACCATGCGAGATGACTCACGCATAATAATTTTTTAGTTATAGCCCACTGTGGGGCTTACTCAATGGGTTACCCTCATAATCAATTAGCTTATAAGCCCCTTTTATTAATACATGCTTAACGATACAGGGCCCATTCCACAGGTTCAAATTTTCCTGCCCCCAACTTATCATTAGCTTGGTCATATAACAAGACCAAATCACCTTCATTAAATGCATTTGGAGAGACTGAATGATTAAAATGAGATTTAAATCACTTTTTCTGTGCTTCAATGACTAAAACAGCGAGACAACTGATTTCATCCAGCCGTTCCAAACATAGGAGACGCTCTTCTTGATGTGAGGTTTCAAGGAGTAATTTGACAACCAATTTGAGTGAGGGAATTTCACATTCAATCGATAGGGTAGCTTCCAGGCCATAGACGAGCTAGAAAGGTGTGAATCTAGTTGCATCTTTAGTCGAGGTTTGGTAGGCCCACAAAGCTAAAAAAAACATGATATTCCAATTGGATTTGTGCATCCGAATGGTGCACTAAAGCATAGTAACTAAAACTTAGTTTACTACTTCAACCTAGCCGTTGGCCTCAGGGTAATATGGATTTGAGCTATTGTGACACAAGCCCAATTTGGAAGTCAGCTCAGCCATCATGTAATCGTGAAAATGGGAGCCATGGTCCGTGACAATGGCTTGAGGCACCACAAACCTAGAAATAACATGATTGAACAGAAATCACGCCAGCGTTTTACCGTCAACTGAATATGTAGGCATCGCTTCAACCCATTTGGTGAAGTAATCCATGACAACAATAATATAACCATGCCCCCAAGCTGAACGAGTGTTACATGTCATAAAATCAATGCCCCATTTGGCGAAAGGATCAACAATAACAGGGTGAAGATGAGCGAGTGGGGCACACATTTTCCGCTCATAAATCTGGCACTGGTGGTGTTTGTGGACAAGAAGAATGCAATCCTTAAAGATGGAGGGCCAGAAGTAACCAATGCGAAGGATCTTTTGAGCAGTGGCATAGCTAGATGGATGAAAACCACATGCACCAGAATGGTAGTCACATAAGATTCTTCTAGCCTCATCGAGAGTTAAACATCGATAAAGAACCGAATCAACACCAACGTGGTATAAAGTATCCCCAATGATGCGATAAGGTTGGGATTGATGTCGAATGCATCGACGATCATACTTGGACAATGCAGACCGGAAGTTAGAAGTTTGGAGATACACAATGATATCACCATACCAAGGATCGAGAGTGCTAATCAGAAGGAGAGTCTCATCGGGTAATTGCTCATCAACACCAGTAGGGAGAGAAACAAAGGGAAAAGAGCAAATCAACTCAGCAAATACAAGTGATTTCTTCGATTTGGCATTAGTGAACACCAAATAAAATTCTTGGAGGATGAAAATCCACTTGGAATATTTTCCCCCAAGCAACTGCAAGTTAGGATATAAGTCATGGGGTTACAATAAAAAATCACAGTTGTAATGCAGAGGAGAATACAATGTCGAAAGCGTTGAACAACCTGAATAGTAGCCAAAGCCAACTTCTCAACATGAGCATAACGAGTCTCAGCATCGAGGATATTGCAACTATAAGATAATAATTCATGACCTTCATCATTGTCTTGCACCAGGACCATAGCGACAGTGCTAGAAGCTACAACTAGATAGAGGAAATAATCACGATGATAGTTTAGAGGGTGCAATAAGGGAGCATTAATGAGGACATCTTTCAAGTCATCAAAAGACTTTTGGGTAGTCTCATTGCAATGAAACAGAGTTCCTTTCTTAAGCAATTGAGTGAACCCTGAAGCTAGATCAACATAGTTAGGCACAAAGCAACGAAGGAAATTTGGTTTCCCTTGCAGAGTCTGTAATTGATGCAACAAAGAGGAAGGGGGTAGATTAACAATAACCTCGACTTTGAGAGGATCAAGACGAATACCATCCTTCGAAACAATAAAATTGAGAACTTATTTGAGCTCAACAAAGAAGACACACTTATGCGGATTAAGCTGATTGTTATAGTGTCGACAACGAAGAAATATTTGTTAAAGGTGATTGGGATGGTCACGATACTTGTGTGAATGAGTAGGAAGATCATCCAAATAAGGCTAAATGATGTTTTTAATTTCATGAAAAGCAGCAAAATTTGCAGATTAGATGAAGGTTAGTGGACCAGGTTAAGGTCTAGTGGGACAATTATAGTCCCAGTTTAGCTACTTGGGAGGATGCCGAGTAGATGTGTAACCATTTTCCTTACCTATTCCAAGGACTTCAAGATGAAGTCTTGTATTAAGAGGGGGTGTATGTAGTGCCCCACTCTAGTCGACTCATAATGATATGACATTAAAATTTATTTAGCCCTAAGGCCCACACTTTATTCTTTAAGGACCTCAGGTTGAGGATCTATTGAAGCCTCGAAAATCGCTGCATCAACATTGGGGAAACCACCCGGTCCGGACCTTAGTGCAGCTCCTTTTCCGTTTGGGATAGTGGCTCCGACTGGGGTAATGGGACCAGTTTCCCAGAAATAGATAAATGGGATGAATGAATACTTTGTAGATCACACTAGCGATAGGCGGATGACTAAAACTATTGACAGAAATATAAGTAAATAAAACTATCCCG
>APFE030152069.1:166969-182413 GCA_000404065.3 Pinus taeda
GGAATATCTTCTACTTGGAGGGTGATTTGGTCACTAGGACCTTTTGGAATTATTTCCACATTTACAGTTTTAGGTGGTCCGCTAGCTTCGTTCAAAGCCTGAGATGAGTTTTGATCCTTTACACTGCTAGTTTTAGGAGTATTAGCATTCTGTGAGTCTTTTCCTCCACCGATAATGGTACTGAAATGCTGCCATTCCTTTTGCAGCTCAGGGTCTGTGATGACACCCTTGTTAGTATCGGTGGTGGTTTGTTTGGACTGTGACTCCTTTAATAGTTGTTCTTGTTTTTCCTTCTCTTGCTGCTCCTGTTCCTTCTGCCGCATCTCTTCTTGCTTCTTTTGCTGAATGTCTTCCTACTCTTTTCTATGCCTATCTTCCTCTTCTTTTCTTAAGCGTTCTGCCTGCTCTTTCTTTAAGAGTTCTTCTTGTTCTTTACTTAAACGCTCTTGTTGTTCTCTCTTCAGCTTCTCCTCTTGGTTTTTCTTCTGTTGTTCCTCCTGCTCATTGTTTTTGGTTTTCACTGTAGCAGGGGGTTCTTTCTTTTGTTGCTAGCTAGGCCTGCTTGAAGATGCTGCTTGGGTTGGCATTATCAGGTCTAAGGGCAGAGTTTGCAACCTCTACTCCCTGAGCTTGTTAAACTCAGATAACCCTTCGTCATTATATCTTGTCTTGGCAAGCTCTTTAGCATGACCTATTGATTCAGCTGAGGCAAAAACATCATCGAACATATCTTCTTTGTGCTCAAATATTGATAATTTAGCATGTTCAAGAGCGGCATATGCATATCGGTTTGGATCATATGGTCTATTCGAAATTATAGGAAGATTTAGCGCTTGAATCTTGTTAGCTTCTTTTTCTGCATGTTTCAAATCATTCAGGGTAAAGACTCCACATCTTAAAGGAAAATTAGGCCAGCCTCTTTTCTTCTCCTGCTTAAGAGTCTGTGTGGTACTCTTAGCTGTAAGTTGGTATGCAATTTCCCTTGCTAACAGCTTGTCAGGGACATATAAGGGGAGGACATGGGGATTGGCTTGGCTGCCATAGACTCTGACATAAGTAAAATATTCTTCCCCAAACCAACTACCCACCGCAGGCAAATCAAAAGAGGCTAGGTAGGATATCCTCGGAATAGGCTTATCAAAAATTGCATAATATACAGGGACCATGAAACCATTACAAATTTGATATAAATGATTCTTATGGGATGACTTCCACATCTTGCGATGGTAAATATGGATGGGCAAGGGGTCCTGTGTGGTCCACCTCCAACCAAGAATAGGGAATTCGGAATTAAAACACAAAGTATCTAAAATATAAGCGCTGTAGTAGAACGGAGGAATTTTCCTCTCGCTGACTCTGGTTTGATTCCTAAATTCACTAACGGCAAGTGCAAGCTTATCCGAAAGGATAGTGGCCCAATCCATAATCCAACTGTTGACTGCCGCCTCCATGAGGGGAACCATTTCAATGGTGAAAATGGCAGAATCGTGCATACCCCATAATCTACACATCATTATAGCGGCATAGCAATAAGGAGAACACAAAGAGGCGACTGAGTACTTACCGGAGGCTTCATGTTTGTGCTTATTTGGGTTCTGTCTCCAATCTTTGATAGGCTCAGACTCAATGTCATTCTCACTTGCGAATTTCTCCAGAAATGCGCTATTGTATACTTTCTCTGGCTTAGGCAAATGATACATTTGCCTCAGATCTTCCGGCTTAAACGACCCAAACATCCTTCCATCCTTTGCAACGAAAGTCCTGTCTGTAATAGGGATTTCTTCAATTGCCCATTTGATAACATCAGTATATGGGAGCATTTGTTCCCTTGCCGCTATCCTATGGAGGAAAGAATCGGCCAAGTCATTGAGAGTGCATTCTGATTTTTTGAATGAATCTGCGGTGGCTTCCTCTATCACCTGCGTTGGTTTCTCGGCCTCTAACAAATCATAAGTTCCTTGCCAAGTTGTCCTAGCAAGGCCCGCGCATGTCGTGTCTGATATCAGACCCTTCTTACTTTTTGCTACTGCTTGTGGCGCAGCTGGTGGATTGATAACACCTGCAACTTTCTTTGACTTTTTACCCATTACGCCCGAATTGCTTTGAAAAACTGTATTTTGCACAGAGAGACGATTTTGGCGTAATACAGAGATACATGTAACCCACAGTTGATAGTAGAAAAGAAAGAAGAACGTTGATATACTTCGCTTTTATTAAAACGACGCGGAGACGATCTATAGGCAGATCTGAGGGTATGGATTCATTTAAGGGACCGTATAGGACCTGCCACCTTATAAATGCTCATTAGTCCAATATTTCGTCGAAAGATCTTTTAAATCATGCAATGGGCATACTGGTGGCCGAGAGGGAATGATTATGCCTTAACTATCATTAAATCGAGCTTTCCAATCACTTTTAACGGCTTTTTGTTGAGAACCGTGCCTTATCGCATCGCATCGGGTGGAGGCGCATGGCTAGTTTTAACAATACTTTGAATATTGCCGATCGCCGATTGCGATATCGCATCGGCAAAAGGCATATGCGCATTAAGGGTTCAATAGGGGGGCCGTCGATCACCGATTGCGATATCACATCGGTGAAAGGTATATGTACAATGCTTGCAGTACAAAGGGGATTGCCGATTGCGATATCGCCGATAGTTTTATCGTGTCGGGGGGAAGCATTTTGATTGTTTAGTGCATCCTTTATGTTATTGCGATATGCGATCTTGCGATCGCTTTATCGCGATAAACTCATATTTGCTTTATTTCCAATTTTTTAAAGAGATGTTGCTTTTAAAGGTGATTTTATAAAGTGCTCCTTTGATTTGTTGGAATTTCACAAAGTAAGAGTTTTGACATCAATTTTATTTTAAGAGGGACCCATTTCATATTCTAATGCTTTTGTAAATAAAAATAATATGAAATGGGGGGTTGTTTGCAAAGCACAACAGGATCCAAACACATGACTCTATTATTAGTAGTTGTGATATTAGTGGTTGTGATGTTTATGTATGTTTTCCATTGCTATTATGATGAAGATGACATTAATGGTTATGTATGTATCTATTGGTATTATCATGATTGTAGCATTAATGGTTATGCATTTTCTTTATTGGTATTATGATGATTGTAGCATTAATGGTTATGCATGTTCTCTATTGATACTATGATGATTGTAGCATAAATGGTTATGTTTCGTCTCTATTGAATTTATGATGAAGATAGAAATAAAGGATATGTATGCTCTCTACTGATATCATGATGATGATAGCTTTGATGGATAAGTATGTTTCCATTGATGTTATGATGATGATAGCCATGATGGATATGTCCCCCATGTTATCTGCTTGCATTAGTTCTAGTTCACAATGAGCAATGATGAAAATGACTAGGTGATGTTAATGATGCTATTATGACAATGACTAACACTGAGAAACCTTGTTACTGATGATTATTGAGTATGGCAGGAAACCATTAGAGGCACGTGCATATGACGAGTTGACAACACTTGGTTTGATGAAAATTTATATTATTTTATCTTTGAAATTCGATGTCAATTTTGAAACCTGCTATATATGTTTATCTATATTTTAATGATATGTTAGTGATTGTAGGCACATATTAGTTGTTTGGCTGAATGACTCACATATGGGTGATAGGGTTGTACAATTGGATGAAACTACATGGGAGGGGTGGGGCAGTGTCCCTGATCTCACCCACTAGCACTCCCGCCATGACTTGGGCTGGAAAGGTTGAAACACCTTCGCCTTGAAGATCATAATGTCATGAGGGTAGGTCCCAAATTTGGGTTTCTCATGAGGATTTTATCAAGGGGCGTGCATCAAGGCATATTCCTTGATCCTCGACACCATTAGTCTCACTATATCAGGAAACATAAGAGATGATAGTGGTCTTTGTCATTACACCTATACTTTCCCCTCGTAGCCACTGAATGCTTGAAGGGCAAGTGGTGTGGCACCCTTGGAACTTCAAGGGAATTTTTTGAAGGGCACCACCAAACTTGGAATCCTTGGAATCATTAAAAATAAATAAATTAATAAATATAATCAAGATATTAAAACTAGGTAAATTCACATCAAGGGAAAATGATGTTAGAAACCGAGGTAATTAAATGAAGAATAAAAATTGGGTTAAGAGGATCGTAGGAAGAAATAAAATATTTTACCTTAAAAACTCTACCCTCCCCATCTTGGAAAATATTAGGTAGATAATGTAGTTCAATTAGGTAAAAAGGGGAAAGAGGGAAATAAATGTAAGGATAATTAGTAATCCTAAAATAGTTAAACCTAATTAAGGGAAGAGGATGGTGAATTAAAATAAGATTAATAAATTAAATTTTAGAGAAATTTAGAGAACCTCCATGTGGCAACAACCAACATAAGAATATTGATCTAAGAGATAACTTGAGTTAAATTAGGGAGTAATCAAATCTTGACTTATCAATTGAATTTAGTAATGAACACAAATTAAGGAGTAAAAAGGGAGATCAAGAGACAACTAGGAGAAGAAATAGGAATCTTGTTGAGGTGAGGAAAAATATTAGTTTTAAATTAAAATTTAAGTAAATAATTTTGGAGACCCTTGATGAGAGAGTGACACATGGGTGGATGAATAATCAAACTATTGAATTATCAAAAATATTTAATTATGCATGAACTCCCAAGTGTCACCTATGAGGACTCCTATAAAATAAGGGGCAGGCCATGAGAGAAGGGAATTTTTCTTTACCCTATTGCTGGATGGATGAAACTATGTCAGAGTAGTGACGACGAGCTATAGTGAGTTTGGTGAGGTAGAGGACTTTAGATAGGGGACTCTTGAGCCAAGGAGTGCTCTCCTCTACCAGCTAATACATTTCTCTATTGTACAACCCCATTGCAGCTTGGGGCTCCACGAGGAAGGAGAGTAACCAAGGAGTAG
Organism: Pinus taeda; assembly: GCA_000404065.3. Lineage (NCBI taxonomy): Eukaryota > Viridiplantae > Streptophyta > Pinopsida > Pinales > Pinaceae > Pinus > Pinus taeda. The sequence goes on from APFE030152069.1 coordinate 171,913, forward strand.
GTTGGGAGTTCAACTGGTGGGTCATTGCATTCAGATCAAGCATGTCGACATTCACACTCGGAGGCGGCTGACAACAATGGAATACAATTAGTGGTAAGTCAAGTTTGAATCTCGTCTTCTGATGAACGGTACCTATGTTGTATTATATTCTTTTATGACTTCTCTATGGTTTTAGTTAAATATATGTAAATTAGATGATATGTTCAATGAAGTGAAATTCAAAGATGTGTTAAACAATGCTTAATAAATTTGAATTCCCAATGCTATTCTCTTATATTCTCTTTTGGTTATATTTTTTATTATGATTATAAAATAATAATAATATAGGGTTGACCCCTACACAATGATTATAGCCTTCCTATAACCCCCTAAGAAGACATCACCACCATTCTATTTCTCATACTTGCAGAACCACTCCCTATGGGGAGTGAAGTAGAAAGATGCACCTAATTCAATCAAACATGCCTCATGATCTACAAGTGTACTTGAATAAGAAGCCAAGTACACATCCCCACCTTCATCTGTGGTGGTTTTTGCCTCTATATAAGGAGCGTCATCAGATCCATTTTATTTCTCAGGATATTTAGATCTAAAGTCCTTTTTGAAGTGCCCTTCCTTTCCACATTTCTAACATACCTTTACAGGTTTTCCTAGAGATGTTGGCATTATGATGCACGTGTTGTACTTGATGCAACCCACTTGTAGTAGAACAACTCACTTGTACATGGTAACTAGATGAATCTACAGAAGAGATATCAGATGTGACAGACTGCATGACAGTCGTATTTATAGATGTGATGAAATGCAGGGCAGCTTCAAGGAATCAGTTTAGATGGAAACTCACTCAGATGATAGTTCAGGCTCTTAGAATGAAGGAAAAAGAGATATATGTAGGTTCCCCTTCACCAAGATACGTATACAGGCGGGTTTGCCGACCAAAAGACGTGTATGCATATACACACACTTTCATGCAAGGAAAGGTACGTACATGTTGAAAACTTGGTTTTGGTCCATGGTATTTGGTCCCTGGTATTTTGACCTATGGTATTGATCCAAGGTATCTTGACTAAAGTATTAACCCCGCGTATTTGGTCCAAGGTATTGCTTCTAAGTGGTTTTGGACCATGGTATTGAGTAAGGCCTAAGACTATAAAAGAAGGGGAATATCATTAGGCAAAAGCACTTAGAAAGTCTTGAATCTCTGATATAATGTGAGATCTAGTATGCAGGTTATAGGTTTATGATGCTTTTCTTGATCTGAGCTGTTATCTCAAAATAAAATCCTGATAGGCTGCTGGTCAGGTTGACCTTAAGTAACTATTTCAAACCTACTTTAGGCTGAGGCTTAGCCTCCTCAACCTGAGAGGGGTCTCTCAAAAGGGGTTAATGATTTTGATTATAGATAAGATGGCTAACTCTTGTAAAATAATAGTGAGAATATGAATGGTGGAAACACATTTAACAACTATCCATTGGGCTTATGGAGTCAACAACACTTCAAATAACAATGAACTCAACCTTACATAGAAGTCAGGGCATTCAACATTTAAATATTCAGAACATAAAACTCATATAGGACCACACAGTTTATGAATGTATACAGGAAGTCAGAGCACATCAAGTGAATTCTGAGTGATTACACATCCATACCACTGAAATAATTAGGAAAAGGAAAACATTACATATTCTGAACACAAAAATCCCTTATGAATCCTGAGAAGTAAAGCCAAACATGTATTACTGAAGCAGAGTTTTACATAAGCCAAATACCAGCTTTTTCATAAAATTTCCAACCCTGAGTACATTGCTGCTTCAGCTATATATAGAGGTCTTATTCTAACTGATTGAGATTCCTCCTCAAGCATGAGGGGAATTCGAAGACTACTTCTATTACTAACAGCTATTAAACTCTAACTACTTAATAAATACAACAAACTGTTAACTGGAGTTTTTTAGAAATCTAAATCAAATAGGACTCTAACTCCATATTACATGAATAATGGCTTTGATTAAGATATTTCTCTTTCTTTGACATGTGGTTCTCTTTCAGTTTGGCTGAGATGAGTGTTCAATGCTCCACGCTGCTCTTGAATGCTGTATCTTCTTCACTGTTCAAAAAAATTAGGAGACTATTCTTGCTTCTCGGTTTTATGGTTTTCAATTCCACATAAGTCAGTCCTTGATCTTTGTTTCCAAAAACATGACGGTGGCCACATCTACTGATGTGTTGTCCATTGTTTTGAAACATGATTTGATGATGTGCTATCCACTATCTTTAAAAACAAAAAAGAAAAACGCATTCAAGTTGTCTGCTCCGTGCTTTAATCTTCTTATGAGATGACAAAATGCAACTTTTGATCCAAACCATTTATTTCCACTTGTCTTAGTCTGATTGGCTGCTGTAACTTTAGATATCTCGTTGTATACATCTGTCCTTTAAAATTTTCCCGCTTCTGCTTCAAAACTGGTTGATTTATGTTGAAATCATCACCTTCAACAGTTTCGTAGCGCGCTACGAAACTGTGGAGTTGTTTAAAGAAACATTGTTTTTAACCCGAGACTTTTATTAACCAAGTACTTGGTTGCCAAAACTTCTTTTAGACTTTCCAAAAACTGAATGGGGACTTAGGTTTCTTCAGAAACGTGAGATCGAGCAAATTTATCAAAACCTCAAAACAAAATATTACTTGAAATATGATTTCATTTAGCAGGTCCTTTAAGATGGCTTAACTGTGCCTTCAGATCTTCTATTTGTTTCTTCACCACCTTATTCCCAGCTCTCAGTTGCATATTAATCATCCTAATGTACTTGGCTTCTTTGATTGCCGACACTGTCCAAGTGTTAAATTGCGTATTACAGTCAACCACCTCTACAGCGGCATTCTCCTCCCATAGGGTTTTAATTCTGTAATAGTTAGCTTGTATGACTGCATGTCTTCTAGCGGCTTTCTTCAGTTTGGCAATCTCATGCTTAGCTGATTCCAATTTGCTTTTCAGGTCTGCTATATTGTCTTCTTTGGATGTAATGATTGTTTTTCCTGTATTCTTCCTTTGCTGGCGTTGTGTCTCTTCCCTTGTTTCCTCTGTTCTTGGCAGTGCTTCCTGTACTTGCTGGAATCTCCTTGTCATAGGTCTTCTAGGTTTAAAAACAAATTGCTCAGCTTGCTCATCAAATTTAAGCCTTTTTGAGGCTTTGGCTTTCTTGGTACTCTCTTGTTCTGACTGTATCACTTCATTTTGAACTGGTAGAGACTCCTCAAAGTCAATAGCCTGTAATAAATCATTTAGACTTCCCTTGGAAACTGGACTTTCTTCAAATGCTACAGCTTTACCTTTTTCCTTAGCCATCTGACTTCTTGTTCTTCTCCTTGAGACTACTTCAGATGCGCTTGTTTCAGGTACAGTATTTTTAACATGAGCTTTTTCCTTACTTCATTGCTGAGGTGGGTCTTGAATGATGAGTGGCTTCACTTGTTTTCTTGCTTGTAAATTTGGAACTCTCTTGGCTCTTGCTTCTGTTTGGAGCTCTGCTATTGTGAAATCTCTTGCAGGTAGAGGACTGAGGCCAGTATGGCTTTTGAAGCCAGCCATAAAAATGAATGAATTCCAATCTCTGTCTACCCTTTGGAGCTCATCTAAAACTAGTAGTTTAATCAAACCATGATGAAACAAAGAGGTTTAACAATCCTCTTTCCTCAGCTGTACCTTATCACACATCTTACTCAAACTACAGAAAAGATAAAAAGGTAAGTCTATGGAGACCTTCCATGTGAAATGCAAAAGGAGCTTAAAATGGTATGAGTAAACCTTGTTATACCTTCCTTCGCAAGTCAAATATTTTTTTATGCAGCTGAGTAAATGAGCATAATATTCTTTGACATAACTCCTGGGCACTGCCTTACTTAAATCTGCATTTAAAAACTCATTCTTTAAAAACTCCTTGCAAGGATTCATGTCAAATTTGAAATTTTTAAACCATTCCTCTTGTCCTCGTGGTATCTATGTCACAGTAGATATCACCTCTGGCGAGACCTGCAATTCTATAATAGCTACCTTTGAATTCAAGCCTGTGAAATTAAGCTCAAATTCTTTGGTTACCTGTGCATGTCCTCCTTGTAACTTTTTGCAAAAATTCCAGCACCCGGCTTTTTTGAATGCTTTCTCCACCTCTTTATTCCTTAGTGTTATATCCAGGCCTTCAGGCTCGTTCCTTAGACATTTGCCGGATCTGTGCTCCTTTTTATCCATTGATGTTTTCCAAAGATTCACAAACAATGACTACCAGCTCTGGTTTGAATTGTGATTCAGCTTCTATTTGAATTCTGCCTCGCTTGATTATCAGCCTCGCTTGATCATACTTGTATTTGAGCTTGAAATCTTGCCGTTTAAATATCTCAAGTTGCAATCTTGTAGATTTGTTATTCATGCAAGATTTACAACCATCATTAAGATTTATGCACGGTGGTCTATCTTGGAAATGATGATTCGTGCGTATCAACAGATCTAGTGGTGGTGATAATGGCAATGAGTGGTGGAATATGATAAGAGGGGTACATGAACTGACATGAGAAGACACGGCCTGTGACTCACCTAACGGACTTGACATTTCGGGAAAGATTCGCTGCGAAATGTACAAATCCATGATTTCGCAGCGCGGTTAGTTTTAAATTTGAATGATGCACTGCGAAATTGCCTAATAGGGTTTGCGCTGCGAAACTGTTAAACTATAAAAGCGCTGCGAAAACACTTTAATAGTATGCATGCGCTGCGAAATTACTAAAAGACTCGGTGACTGACATAAGATGACACGTGGCTATGAAACAATGGTGGATGGAGGAGAACCAATGGGAGATGAGAATAAACTTGACTCATGACCTCTTTAAAACTTCAGACTCTAAGGGAAAAAAAAAAAATTTAAAACAAGCATAGACTAGCACTGACCTTTGTCATCGGGCTAGGATGAAAAGTTACATATATCAGTTCTTTTTAGTTCTAAGTGATAACATGAGCCAAGGAGGAATCTTAGCAGGTGACGGAGGATAAGATCTAATGATGGATTGGGATCTTATGGCTTGGAATGAATCATATCTATGTGGTTTGATCATGCTTATTCTAGATTTGTATACTGACGCATGTGATGTTCTGTAAATATTATGATCTAGGTATAACTGAAGCCTTGAATAGCTGTAAAATTATGAATGAATATTTACAGATGTATACGTTGGTTGACTTTGATAAAAGCACATATATATGCAGGTTAGACACATCTAAGTAGCATATACCATATGAACTATGATGTTTGAAGTTACAAGTGGTTCTGGTTGTTGATGCAAAGTTCTGAGTTTTGATGATTGTTTATTGGTGACAGTATTCTACATATTCAGATTGGTTGATTGTGATTAGCTTCAGTATTGATGGATGATATCTAATAATGGATCAGGATCATAATGACTTATCTTTATGTGATTTGATGGATTAGATCTGGTTGCTAACACACGTATTATCCTTTTGTATGTAATAATCTGGGTATGTCTAAAGTCAAGAAGTGCAGTGAAGTTATAAGTAAGTATTTGATGACATATATGCTGGTTCGCTTTGGTGAAGTTGCATATACATGCTGCTTCGGCTCTTCCAAGTAGTGTATGCACTTTGATGCATGGTTTTTGATGATACAATTGGCTCTAAATATTGTTGCAGAGTTTCGGGTTCTGCTCTGTGTTCTCATGACAGTGTTTTAATGACAGGGTTTCAGTGATTCAGTGTTGGGTGATGCAATAGTTGTATTGTAGTGGTGATTGATTTTGAACTTCATGTTATTGATGGGCTCAGTATGAAAATTGGATGAAACGTGGCCTTCATTTTATGGTGTTGTGATGAAACAAGAAGGTTGTAGCCTTCTGTAGGTCAGCGCCTACGTACTAGTACATCAGCTAGTACAAGAGCTAAAGGGGGTTGTAGCTCCCTTCCAGGAGAAGCTGGAGAATGAGAGAAGGTTGTAGCCTCCTATAGGTAGAAGCCTGCATACTGGTATAAGACTGCACTAGTATAGAAATATTGTAAAAATAAGTTTCTTATTGAAAAGATAGAGACAAATTGCAGCAGGTGGTTTTCACCCACATTGGGTTTCCACCCTATATCATGGTGTTCATGTGTGCTTCTTATGTGTGATGATCTGTTCTATTTTATTGTACCTGTTTGCTATTTATATGGTTAATAATGTTGTTATGCACTCATTAAATATCAACTAATTGAATCATAAGTTTACTAGATATACTATAGTTGCATTAAACATAGTTGTGTATACATGCAAGTTGCCTTAACTGAAGTAGTGTATATGAATCTAATAATGGAAATGAAAAGATATTTGATTTGCTAATACTGATTCACCCCCCCTCTTAGTATTATTTCCAACAAGAGATTTAGATATCCCTCTATATTTAGAGCTCCCACTCAAGGAATGATTTTATTTCTGTTTTGGGACCATCCTCATATAGACAAGGAATCTCCATTCTGGCTCTCCATAATTTTTCATCTCATCTCCTCTGGTAGTAAGGATGATACTATTTCATGAAACTTCAAGGTAGTTGTATTGCTACCTATTACAACAACTAGACTATCCCACAAATTTGGTAGAGAACACAACAAACTAATGCGCTTACCTTCATTTGAAATTTTTATATCAATAGATAACAATTAGATTACCACAATATTAAAGGCATTCAGATGCCCTATCACTGAGTCTCCATCCTTCATCCTCTGGTTATATAGATTTTTCCATAGGAACAATTTGTTCACCAGAGACTTAGATTGGTACAAATTCCCTAACTTAACCCACAAACCCTTCGTTGTAGCTTCCCCTGATACATTCAACAATACTGAATATGAGATACACAATCGTATTGTGCTCTTATCCTTCTGATCCAACTTTGCCCAGTCTTCTGCTAACATTTTCGTTAGTTTAGTACCTAGATCTACCATGATCCACTGGTCTTTATCCACTAGTAGATCCTCCATCTTGATTTTCCATAACTCAAAACCCTAACCATTAAATTTCTCAATCTTTATCTTTCCATCTCTCGCCATCTTCTTTCACCGTAAGAATCGATCCGGTAAATCTCCCACTGAATAGGGTCTACCACAGGCCTGAGCAAAACCCCTCAGCAAAAAAGGCATCCCCTTGAAGAAGAAACAACTATGATACCAAATGTAGGTTTTAACCATGTACATAAATTCCCTGCAAATGAATTTTTAAAAAATAGAGGATATAAAATCACGAGAAACATAAAACAAATACACAGAGATTTTCCCCTAGACCCCAAAACTAGGACTAATAGATTGATTTTTCATTATATTCCTTTCAATGTTACAATACATATATATACACGATGAAGTATTCGTAAAATCCAATCCATTAACCCTATATTAGAACATAACCATAGTTCCCTTGACTGAATCTACAAAATACCATGGGCACAAAACCATCATGCCCAAAACCTTGTGTGAAATCCATGCACAAAAGCATATGTAGGTCTTCCCACCTAATATAGGGTCCTAAAAAAATTCCCTAGACCGCATACAGGGGGTCTACTGCCCCCATGAAACCCCCCAATAGGGGGGGCCATGCCCCCCTTATGACGCCCTCTTGTGTGCGACTAGTCATGGAAAGAAAATAACGCACACGAAACATTCCCTTTGTACAAAGCTTATAGAAGCTTAGTGTGTGATGTGTAATGTGTGTGCAAGTGGTGGAGTGAACATACAAAGTGTGAGAAGATGTGGATATGTGATGATCCTTTTAAATATCCTCTAATCACATTAAGTTTTAGTTGTTTCCTTGCATGAAAAGAAATAATATGTGGATGGTGGGCCACTTATGCCTTTCCTATTACACTATGTGTGCTTAGAAGATGATGAAAAAAATTAAAATGCTTTAAGAAAGATTTCACATGCAAGCCCAGGATCATCTAAAAGATGTAAGGGAAGCAGGGGCTACTTACTTTCTTTAGTAACACTGGGTCCTAGTCCCAAAACTATTGAAATAAAAATGATTTGGTTAATAAACAAGATATGTGGATAATGGGCCACTTACTCTTTTACTAATTAAGCTATGTGAATTTGTGAAAAATAGAAAAATAAATTGAAAATTATATGTGGAATGTGGCTACTTAATTTTCCTCTTAATTAAGATATGTGAGAAATGATGAAAAGAAAATATTATGTAATTACTCTATTAATAATGATTAGTAAAGCAACTAGGCAATCTCAACTAACTAGAAAAAATATGCAGAGTGTAACAGCCTCTTCCCACATCTACCCAAGTAAGCGGCCAACCGGGGTAAACATGTGATGAGAAGTTACTATGATCTGATTTGAGTTTGTATGTGTTAGTTAAGGATGTGGAACTAGTGGAACACATCACACAAACCTTCCACATCAGTAACAAAACTCCCAAGAGCCATCCCTACCACTCAGGTAACGAATCCATGGGTCCCACTGAGCTTACAGCATTAAACCCGCAGACTCTCCCTTGATATGGACAATCATGCATCCAAGAGGCTTCAGACATGCCCACAACATGGGTATACATGCGTTTGGGGACTTTTCTCCTCAAACCTGTGCCTGTGACGTCGGGATTTGTGCCACATTTTTAGGCCCAGAGCCTAGGTCACTGCCCATATCCTAATGACACCTTCAAATTTGAAAGATAACAAAGGAATAATAATACAAATGTAATTACTTGAACAAGGACTTGATTGGACCCCTACTAGCCATGACAGGAATTTCATTAAACATGTCACAAAGGTGCAATCTATTGGTTTAAATGATAGATCTAAGCATAGGGGTCTCATACTTATTTAAGAATCACTAAGAAACATTGATTCGTTAACACATTAGCTTTAATTTCATCTATTATGCCGTAGATACATTTTTCATTCATTTACAAGTAAAAACATGATGAGAGCCATATATAGCCATTGTCATAATACATGCCCATAACCAACATAATAATAAAATAAATACTACAGAAAAAATAACCATATAATCCACATATAAAATAGTATAATACTCATGATAATATCAAGGAGAAATAACCTCATATGAATGATGCAAAGGCCAACCAGGTTCGAGACTTCCATGGACCACTCAACTGTAGACATGGCTGAGCCAAATCTCTCTTTAGCTAGTCACCCTCATGCCATATTCCAAGCATGAATGTGGGATCTCATAAAAAAATCAATCAAATCCATCTAGGGCTTCCAGAGGTCAAACCACCTCAATCCATCAAACAATGGTTCTACCTCATGGTCGAACGTCACAAACCATCACTATATTGGTCTCTACCTAAGCCTTCTAGGGCTCTAGAGAATTTTTTCCAACCAAGGCTCTAGGACTAGTAACTCAACCCACAACTGCTTCTTGGCTCCAGAGTGTTTGTCCAACCAAGGTTCCAGGACTAGTAACTCAACCAAACAAGGGTTCATGTTTTTCCAACCAAGGCTCTAAGACTAGTAACTCAATCCAAGTTGTTATAGGGCTCCAGAGCATGTGTCCAACCAAGGCTCGAGGAACTAGCATCTCAACCCAAGCTAAAGGAAACAAGAGAACCAACCAAAAAGAAAAGAAATGAATCCACAACACCATGTCTATCAAAGAAATAGCAAGGTTAGGAAAATCCATTGTCAATCCAAGCAAACCACCATGCCAATGACAAATCATGACCAATAAATCACATGCATATGAAATTCATGCCAAAATTAGTGAGGAAAACATACATGCAACTTGGTACCTACAAGAAAAACCATTGTAGTTGCTAATATCAATGTACTCTTGCACTTTCCTGCTCTTCCTTTGGCTTCTTGGTCCAAAATTCCAAGTATGCCACACTCCTCCAAGAGTGCTCCAAGAAAAATCTAAGTGTCCAAGAGTATGAGAGAGAGAGAGAATAGAATGAGAGCTCCAAAAAATAAACTGACAAAAGTTTGTGAACTGATCCTCAAAATCCTTTTTATTAATGATGTCGTAGCATTTGTTTTGGTTTTGGTAAGTTAGAATTAATTAGTCAAAAAATGAAAATATTTTTCAAAAAATGTCAAGCTAGGATATGGACAAAAAGAATATTGAATAAAAATGTTAGGAAATATTTTGATAAATATGTCCATTGTTTAGAGAATTTTCGGCGAAATCACATAAATAATCATTTGTCGACGCGTTTCGAACCAACCAGTGTGGTTCATCGTCAGGACAAGTTGAAGAACCGATCCAGCTTAGCATGTTAAATAGTTTGGGCAGAGACTCCAACGGCTACATTGATAACGACTAATTCAGACCTTATGATCCCAATCAAATATTCTTGCTATATTATTATTATTATTATTCCCAGAAATAAGTTAAATTAGGTAAAAATTAGGTAAAAATATATAAATAAAGTACTACTACTGGTTAGTAATTCATTTGTTTATTTAAATAGTTTATTAATAAATATAATTGTTTATATATATAT
>APFE030152069.1:192707-249377 GCA_000404065.3 Pinus taeda
AATGTAGGACCACCATTGGAAGTAGTTGGTGCTGTCAAGAATAACTTGGCATGAACTTTCCATTTTTAACAAAACCTGAAGCTATATATGCTGAAAATAAGTGTTCCAATGGAAAGATCTCAAAAAAATTGGCTGGTTAAAAAAAAACAGCTCTGAAAACGGCTTTCGGATGAACAAGTTATGGCTTTTTGAAGAAAAGTTGATGAAGGCGCCGACGAAGTGCGGGAATGTGCGAAAATGAAAAAAAATGCCCCTTTTCCAAGAAAAAGGATATTTGAACTGAAGACCTCTACTCTCATAGATTAGCTTTGAACCAAGTGAGCTAAACAAAAAGTTTGAGAGAGAGAGGGGGGGGGGCTTTGTTTTTTCTTGGTCACTGAAGCTTTGGATTGCGTGCTTGCTTGAGAAAGAATCTCTTTTTCTCCCTACAAAACAAAAACACAAAACCCAACACGAACATACAAAAAAAACAAGCCTTACAGCTTAAAGTTAGCTTTACTCGAAAACTAAATATTTTCCTCATGTTTCTGATTTTCCGAGATCACACTAAGGCGCAGCGGAAAAGAGCATACACATGAGAAAAATCCTTCCTTTCTATTTCTGATTTTTCCAGATTGCACAGAGTCACAGGGAAAAGAGCATATGCAGAAATGAAAGGTATAGATCTGGTAATAAAAAAGAGCTAAATAAACCGAAACCGAAATAAACAGAGAGAAAATAATTGTAAACTGCAAATAAACATTGTATACCTCTAGATCTTAAAAATGACGCAGCTAGGGCTACCAGAAACCTTTTCGCGTGAAACAAAAGGGGTTCCTCACTGGAACAGATGCTCCTAAAATAACAGAGTAGTCCTCTCGGCCCGAAAGCAGTCAGAAACAGCAGATCTAGGAGATGGAAGTCGGATGTAGTTGTACTGGCTTCAGATTTGGATCACCAATGGACGCGGCCCTCAAATAACTATGATACCATGTAGGAATTTACAGGGTAAGTTCCTCAGACAGAACACCAAAGGACACCACTCACAAACAGATCACAGATCAATACACCAGTATTTTGACGTGGTTAAAACCCTCAAAGAGGGAAACAGTCCACGGCCTGAGCCAACGCGACCACTTCAGCCAATTTATTAATAAAAGAATGAAAATTTACATAAGCTTCTATCGTGAACGGTTAACCTACAAATGACCCTCCATGCGCTTTAAATAGAATTCATGGACCAATCGGGTGTCAAGCCACAGATCAAGTGTTGGTAATACCAAGGAGAGAATGAACTTTCGGATCACTACATATCGTGACCGTCTGATTGTAAGTTACAAATGTACATAGTAAAGAAACACACTTTACCTAACTCTATACTAGACCAAGTTATACTTAACTATTCCTATGTGTCGGAATATCCTAACACTAGCAGCGTCTCGTAAAATTACCTAGCTAGCCGTAGTTATAGAAAATGATTTGTCCACTTCCTCGACCAACGCCACCACCTTGACCTCTTCCTTAGTAACCTCCTTGACCGCCATGATTTCCATTTTCCTCATGTCCATGCTTTTCTTCTTTCATTCTGTAAGTGTCAGCACCACGCTCCATCATTAGTTCGTAAGCCCGATAATTATTCTCATCGTGTCCTACTGATTTACAAAATTTGCAATAAAGATTCCTCGGAGTTTGTACATATTTCTGTAACAAGTAATAGTCTTTTGAACGATGTTGGCCTCTAGTATTACATATTTTGCACCGCAAGTTGGATCTTGTATTCAAGGGATTCAACGCCTCACTAGCCATATAATTTCTGAAGATAGGGCACTGTTCTTTAGAATGGCCTTCTGATTTGCACTTTGTACACCATACTTCTTCTCTAACTTCTTTGTTTTTCTTGATGTCTTGTATCTATAGGGTTAGGTTCGCCAGCTGATTCTAGATCTGTTACATACCTGCATTAGTATCTCCTATAGGTGAAGCTTCCAATTTCATCGCAATTTGTAGAGCTTCGGCTTGACTTTCTATCTTTTGTTGCATCAATGGAAATCTGATATTCGGTAGCAACATAGTTATAAACCATTCTTGATGTTGCTGCGGAGCTATGTCGAAGCTCACTTGATCCAATAACGCTTTAAATCTCTGATCAAACTCCCAAACAAACTTAGTAGGTTTCTGTTTGATCTCTTTCAACTCGGTGATGCACTGTAAATCAGACTTTGATTTCTTAAAGTGTCTTATCAGTGTTGTTTTAATATTTGCAAACGTTCTATTCTGATTATTTGAATACTTCATATACCTTGTCAATGCTCTATCTTGGAACGTCATAATGAGCTGCACTTTCTTTATATTCTTATCTTTGATTTGCTTCGTTGTCCATACAACTTCACATGAAAACCAAAATTGTTCCAAATCCTCGAATCCAGTTCCTTTGAAAATGGGTAGCTTAATATCGTTAACCATACTTCTTCTTGGAGGGGGAGGGGGAGGAGGAGGAGGAGTAAGGGGAGGGGGATGGGGGGTAGGAGGGTAGAGGGAGTAGGGGAGGGGGAGGGGGAAAGCCAAAAATACCCTGGGTATTATTAGATTTTGGCTTCTACGAACTCTCAGGCTGGAAGGGTGAATAATATGAAGTTATCAGGGGGTTATTAGGGTGGCTTTCTTCTCCTTCACTTTCAGATCCACTCAAAAGAGGACTATAATAAGTCTCTAGAAAGGTCTTCAGATCTTGTCCATGGGATCGCTTTCTGGTATCTACTCTATATCTCTTTCCACTTCACCTTACTCTGGTCTCTTGCTCATATTTATTCTCTCTTCTTCCAAACATAAGTAAACTAGCAATCTGATTGCATCTGTAAAAATCCCTTGTCACATAGAAACATCTTAATCCAAAATTTCAGATATTTTAAATACTTACTTCACGGTCCTTTGAAGAATTGTCATTATGCTTCGTTGTAGGACACAGTTGAGTCTACCACGAACTCAGTAATGAATCCTCCCAAGATGATATCAATTCATAAATCAATAGCCCTTGAAATCCTATTGTCGGTGCTCTTGAGTTGTTGTATCAGTTCAGGAGTCCACACCGTAGGTTCTTCACCCTTAAAATAGTTCTTCCTTTCGATCGTCCTCGATATCCACTCATACAGAAGTGAATAAAATCTTGTATTGATCTAGAAAAATATACTTCTGTAACCAAGCTTTAGATGTCAGATGAGGGTTTATGTTTTCTTGATCCACAAATTCTCGCTCTTTTAGGTCTATCTAGTATTGAATTGCTTTCTTCGACGAGTACCACATCCTCATATCCTTCAAATAGATCTTGGTCCCAGCAACGAAACCATTTATTGGCTCAATTTGGGCTGACCCAGGTTTTCCCTATACTGCGCACCAACAAAACCCTCAACCACTGGCCCTTTCGGAAACGACCTACAAGCAGATCACAATCTCACCCAAAGTGACTATGGGAGGATGAAGAACTAGGTTTCTGCAACCTTGAAGGATTAGGAGGTGTATTAGTATGTTCTCTTATTCTTAGTACTTATAAATCACTTCCCTGCATCAGATTAATCACTTAAATATGCCATATAAACCATCAATGTGATGAAGTAAAATGCAATTGTAATAATGCTACTCTACAATAGTTACTAAGAAAATATACACACCAAACACTAATTTACCGTGGTTCACCCTAATGTAGGGCTACATCCACAAGAACTTTTGCTTAATATAATAAATATTTGAATCAACAAACAGTTCTTGGCCTGCACACTAAGATGCAAGTTGTTTGTGCACTAAGTTGCAGGCTATTTGCGCATTCATCTACAAAACCTCACCTTCTCTACCAAATTACATATCACAATAATTTACCCATAACACTGATCTGGATTGATTGATGATTCTCTTCTTATTTTTTTACCCTATATATACTATTACATTGAAGGGTTACATCATCAAAATATCATGGTCCAAATACCATGGATTCCCTAAAGTAACAACTATGGTCCCAAAACCATTGATCCCTTACAAAATCACGCACGTTTACAAAAAGGAGGGGCTTAGACCCACCCTAAAGCCCTTACACCGCGCGATATATTTAATTCCTCAAGTTGCGCTCCGCCGCTCCACTACGTGGTCCACTTCGTGCTCGGCTACACACTCCATTGTGCACTCCAGCCCACAAAACGTAGCATTTTTACCCAAATCTAGGCCAAGTTGGGTTGCACCCAACAAACTACTTGACTACTACTAGACCAAACATTTCATTTGTTGTTGGAATTCTCTTCATGTTTATGCAAAATCCTTGTGGTCTACTACAAAAAGAGTTGTAAAGTACTTGAAGGGAACTCAAGACTTTGGACTTAAGTATACATAGGTGGATGACTTCATCTTGATTGGATACTTCGCTTCAAACTTTGATGGAGACAAAGAAACTGGGGTGTCTACTTTAGTTTATATTATGAGCCTTGGATCGGGAGTTGTCTCTTGGAGGTCACACAAACAACCAATTCCAACAGATTCCACAACTATGGAAGAATATGTGGTAGCAACTAAAGGAACAAACGAAATTGTGTGCCTCAGGAAAATTCTGGAAGATTAGCAGGAGAAACAAGTGCATTCAACTCATCTTTTGATTGATAACGCTTTCACAATAAAGTTGGCCAAGAACCCAAAGTTCCATGATCAAATGAAACACATCAATATGAAATACCATCTAATTCGACATCATGTTGAGGCCAAGACAATCCACCTACACCATTGTTCCATAAATGAGCAGATTGCATACATCTTCACCAAAGCGCTTGGAAGAGAAAAGTTTGAAAGATTCAGAATGATGCTTGGACTCACCAACATCCCTTCATATTGTGGGGGAATGTTGACACCTAAACTTTGGGATTAGGTAAAATCATGTAAATATTGTAAATAGAAAAATAAAGATAATGGAAGATGAAGAGACATTGGCAGATGAAACCCAATAGTCTTCCTCTCCATGTATATATCCATGTTCCATCTTAATGCAAAATGCAATTAAATTCGTGGAGTTACCTCCTAGTCTGACATCTTGTGCCCTAATTTGTTAAATATCAATGTATTAAAGAATATTTAGATGAATTTTGTAAGCATTACTCATCATAGCATGTAATGAATGTCCCTAGTGGTGATCTCTTAGTAGCTCTCCCATGAAACTCCATTTTACCATTAATTGGGTAAATGCTATAATTTTGATAGCTAGGGCATTTGATTTTGGCCTCCTTAGTAATACATTTTTCTTATATTAAGTACCCTAGACTCCATATACCCATAGGAAAAGGCACTAGCCCAACACTTTGTGATCAACCTTAAATTTTCTCCATAATTTTCTCTTCTCAAAATCAACCCTTTTAAGGATAGGAAGGAGAATCTAGGGCTTGGAGAAAACTTTTAGGGAGGATTTTTGGTGGTTTGAGATCCTAACCATCAAAAGGGAGGTTTTTATTAATTTATCTATATTTTTGGTGGGAATCTACTCAAATTTTATCCATAAAATCTCTTTCCCTACGTGTTTCTCTAAAAGGGGAAACCCTAGTTTCTTCTCCCTCAACTCAAGGACTTGAAGGTTTCATGAGCCTTGTAATTGTTGGAATCCATAACAAGGAACCTTTTATCTTTGTTCTTGACCTTTGGAACTCCCATTATATACAAATACATCAAACCCTAGGTCTTGTACCTCCATTTTCTAGGTATTTTCATTGAGAGTGAATTGCTTCCTTTATGAAGCCTTTGAACTTATATTGTGTCTCTCTCTTTAATGAGCCCTAGAGATATCATCTTATAGCTTATCTACAACCTATATATCTTAGAATTGATCTCTTCCTCTCTTACCAAGATTCCTCCCATCAATGGAAATCCATAAAGAGCATGGTGTTTTGGTTGAGGTGACATTGGGCCTCTAGCCCATTTTTAGCACTTTGTCTAACTTTTATCTTGTAAGGTTTCCTCTCCAAGGAATGTTATGTTGGACATTAGGTTTAGCACTCCCCGTGTGTTTCATGACATGGACCAACCGCCCCTCATGGATCTTAAATCTGGAAATTATAGTAGGGACTAATGACTACAGGTTTTTATCTAACGATAATTGTGATTCCAAAAATTGTATTAGAGTGACAGGTCTTGAGTTCGAAACTCACCTGACTCACGCTAGGGGGAGATCATTGTTGATAGGTGGTTGTCATTGATGTCAATCCAAGCAACACGAGGAGTTGCCCCACCTTTTCTTTACTTATATGACATGGAAATTCATTGTTTTTGGTGTAAGAATCATCCTTGATGGATTCTCCTTGTCTATATGTTTCTGGTGGTATGCGGTACGTCAAAAAGTTCTTCACGGTTTGAGAGATATGTGTGTTTGAAGTTGAAGACCTGAGTTAGTGGGCAAAAACCTTGAAAATATGTTGACATGGCATCCTATCATTGGTCTAATCATGGGCATGGGACTTTCAACAAAAGGTCTTAGTAAAACCTTGTCTAAATGATTATTCTTGGATCATCATCTCATAAAAGGAATTTTTAATCTCCGTAAACATTAATCCTTGTACCCAAGGGCTAATGACTCCATTACTTAATCTCCAAGACATAAAAAATTAAAATTCAAAGTGTACTCCCTCCAAAATAACTATTTGGATGACCTATCATGGAGCCCCTCCTAAGTCTATAAAAAGGAAGTCACACTCATCTCCAAAGGCATGTATATTCAACGATTATATTGAGTCTAATCTCTGAAATCTTCTCATCCCTAGAGGAGACAATGCAAGATCTGGAGAGGGTTCATTTTTATTTTTATTTTGTTGGGCTTGGGGATTCGTTTTGGGTAAATTATTTTTAGGTAGAAGACCAAGGTCTAAAGGTTGAAGGAATAATTCTATGCTCTCTAATTTAGGGCACCCGTTTCAGAAGCTCTAAGGATTGTGGTTTTGTAGATTTCCTTGTCGAAGTCCTGAAAGGGTTCTTTCAAGTCCAACAAAGAGAGAACAAAGTTTAGGGCACTAATTTGAAGCTTAATACGACCAACAAGGAGCTTAAGGCCCGAGGTTCACCGTTGATTACAAAAGCTTCATCTTGTTGGGGAAACCATTTTGTGGCATTTTAGATATACAAGACATGTATAAATATTAAAGGTGCTCCAAGTTTGAACTAAAGTTATTTGCATTATGAATATAAGGACAGCAACATTTGTACCTGTGTATCATGCTACATCTTGCAGTCATCATTGTGAAGGTTTTGTTGAAGTTTTGAGATACAAGCAAGTAGTCCTACATTCATACATATAGTTTTTTGTAGCCCTAAGTGAAGTCGACATTAATTTCATTCAATCACTGTTTGAAACTCAGCTCATTATAGTGACTATAGCATCATCAAATTTCACTAATAACTATCTCTACCATGCATCCTACACTTGCAGTTGTAATATGAAGAATCCAGACTTGTGAATAAGGGCACCAAGCTTTGAAGACAAATTTTGTAGCCTAATTCAAGTCATCCTTCCTACAACTTGGTTGGAATTAAAAGAGGTTGTCTGACAGGTATTATCACTAACAGATTATTTGATCAAATCTAGGTTGTTTTGGTACAGGGAGCTTCTGATTTGTTGAGACTATTATCTCTTCATCTAACTATTCAGGTAAAATGCACATATAACATCAAGCCATTTGAGTTGCACTTGTGCAATATTATTCATTGAGGTTACTAAGGTGGGGTATGCAACAACAATTTTCATATGACAAGATAAATATCATAGATTTGTAAATTGCACGTTCATCCTACAGTGAAGATCTTGAGATACAGATTTGGTATTGCGTTGTAGTAAAAGTGTTATGGTAGTAGTTGATAAATTCTGAGGAACAAGGGTTTTGTTTCTTCCTCACTAAAAGAGTCTCATTACTCTTGTCAAAGGCTTCATCATTGTGAAAGGGTTTTAGTTACAGTAATAACATTGGCATACAATTGAGGTAGAAGTACAATAGTAAAGATAGGAAAGCACTAAGGTTTCATCATCGGAAACATCATCACTTCATAGTCTTGTAAATGGATTGTACTTTTTGTTGAAGTCACTTTTTCCTTGTTGTAACAAGGGTTTAGATCCTAGGGTTATCTATTGTATAAAGGTTTAAGTCCTATGTTTGTTTTTGGGACAAGGGTTTTAAGTCTTAGGGTTTTGGTGAGTCAAAGTAAAAGTCATTATATATCATTGTAGGTGGACCATTATCCTTGGTACGAGAGTCCATAATATTGTATTACATTTTTCATTTTTAGGGTGGTAGGGTGGTTTTTAGGGAGGTGGCTGAAGTCACCTTCAAATTGGAGCTTGCTAGGGTGTTGGAGCATCCTTTCAACTAACCACTAATAAAACCAAGGCATTGGGGCATCCTTCTAGTCAGAGTTGGAGAAGAATTCTTTTCTAGAGTTCTAGTGAGTCTGGGCTTTCTTTTCAGTTGGAGTTGAATATTTAAAGAACTTATTATAAAAACATTCGGTGGTTTTTTACCAGAAGGGGGTTTTCCACCTAAAATCTTTGTGTTCATTTTCTATTGTTTATTTATGGTTTTTGAATAGTGTTGAACATTAAATAATTCTCTGAAAATATTAGTAAGTTACTAATTGCTAATAAATATTGATTCACCTCACTCTTAGTATTTCCATCAATTGGTATCAGAGTTGGTTCCTTCAATAGTAGTTTAACAATTGGAAGGAGATCATGGAGTGGAATAAGACGATAATTCCTATACTAAATGGAAACAACTATGAATTTTGGGTTGGAAAGATGAAGTCATATCTTCAAGCACAAGGGTTTTATGTTTGGAATGTTTTGTTTAGCGAATACAAGGAGTCGTCAACTCATCCCTCAGATATTGATGGACAAAGGCTTTACAAAATAAATGCTAAAGCTAAAAATGATCTGCTAACTGGTGTGACAAATCCCATAGACGTGAAATTAATGCACTGAAAATCAGCGAAAGAAATTTGGGACAAGATTCAATATACATATGAAGGAGACAATAAGGTAAAGGAGGCCAAGCTCTAGACCCATCGAGGACAATTTGAGCAGGTAAGAGTGAATGAAGAAGAGAACATTTCAACCTTCTTCCTCTATGTTGATGAAATAGTGAATTCTATAGAAGCATTGGGAGAACCAATTCCAAACAAGGTAGTTGTCTGTAAGGTTCTAAGATCTTTTCCAAATAGATTCGATGCTAAAGTCTTCGTGCTAGAGATGATTTGGAAAATCTCACCGTGGACCAACTACATGGAATACTTACAACATATGAAATGAGGAAAGAACAAGATGGTTCGTCCAACCAAGAAGCAACATTTACAACATCCAAGAAGACCGGGAAAGACAAACAAGAATCAAAACCAAGATCCAGTTGTTGCGAAGAAGAATAATTCTCAGATCAAAAAATTGCCAATTTTGTGAGAAAGCTAAACAGAGGAACAGGTAAGTTCAAACATAAACTTCCACTAATATGTTTCAATTATGGTGAGATTTGTCACTTTTCAGCTAATGTCCTCATAAGAATGAAAAATCATTCAGGAAAGGAAAGAAGGGTCAAAGAAGATTCAACAAGAAAGGTAAAAATAAATGTTTTATGAAAATATTTTTCTCTAAAGAAGACAAATCCTCATATAAAGAAGAAAGTGGCAGTGATGAAGAAAATGATATAGGAAGAGTACTATTCATGGCTAGAGACAACAGGAAGGAAGCGCCTAATGATGAAGAAGATATGGATGAAATTCAATTTTGAAATGAGATTATTAGAGTTATAAAGGATCTTAAGGTTGAAAAGGAAAATGTCAAATCTCTCGAAGCCGAATTGAAGATAGCAAAATAACATGCCAAAAGCCTCAATAAGAGAAATGAAGAATGGGAGAAAGTCATTATCAGACTTAAAGTATAACTAGAAGAAGCCAAAAAATTTGAATAGTCTCTTAGAAGAGAACTTGAGGAAAGAAATAAGGTAAGGGAAGATTTAGAAGTAGAGATAGTCTATCTACAAAAGGATGTAGACAAAATAAGAAATGTTCAGCAAAATTTTGCAAACAAATCCAGAGCATTAGATGAGCTCATCACCAGCCAAAGGTCACACAATGACAAAACAAGACTCGACTACAAGGAAACATTCGTAAAAGGATCAACCTCTTCCACAACAGAAAAGGGAGATGGACATAAAACTTATGTACCAATGGCTAGAGGATCTATTGAGAAAGAGAAAGGATTCTCAATAGAACAAAAAGGTCAAGATAAACAAGAAGGATCATGGAGAACAGTATCATGAAGAAAGTCTCCCCCTCTTAGGTATCAAAATATCTTTTCTGGTGTTTGTTATTCATGTGGAAAATTTGGACATAAAGCTAAAAACTGTCAGGCAGGTAGGAACATAAGAAATCTTGGAAGGTCTTTCAGGAATGATTATCCCATAAACTTGCAGGAGGATTATAGGAAAAATTACATCAGGTTTGGTTATTTGAGCAACGAAGTAGAATGCTACAAATAAAACAACATTGGACATCTGGATAAAGATTGCAAGTTAACCATTCCCCTAAGGGAATCACAACAAAATCAAAATAATCATCTTTGGAGAAGGAAAACTAAAAGATGCGCTCTTTCACTAAAAGATCAAAGCCAAAATCATGTGTGGTATGTTCATAGTGGTTGTTCAATGCATATTATCAGAGATAGGAATAAATCCATATCTTTAAAATAAGGAAAGGATGGAACAATGTCTTTAGGAAATGACAGATCTGCAAATGTTATAGGAACAAGTACTATCAAGCTTGGAAGCAAGGATGCTATAGTAAAGGATGTGCTTGCTATTAAAAAAATGAACCATAGTCTGTTGAGCATAAGTCAAAATGTGTGATCAACGACTTTCAATGCTTTTTGACTCAAATAAATGTGAAATAAGAAGAGAGAAATCTGGGCAACTTGTGGCTAGTATAACCAGGACTCCAAACAACATATACACATTGGATGAGATTGTTAAAGGTTGTCTCTTGGAAAAAGAAGACAAGAGTTAGCTTTGGCATAAATAAATGAGACATATAAACTTCAATAACCTTTTCAAGGTCAGCAAAAAGGAAGTTATGAGAGAAATGTCGTTGATTTCAAAACCAACTAGCACTATATGTAAACATTGCAAGCATGGAAAACAAACAAGAGTTGAATTTAAGAAGAAAGAACATTCCACATCAAAACCATTGTAATTGATACACACTAATCTGTATGGACCAATGCAGACTAAAGGATTGGATGGTGAGTTGTATTTCATGTTAATCATTGATGATTATATCAGGATGACAACCATTAGCTTTTTGAAAAAAATGGTTTGAAGCATTTGAATGTTTTATAATCCTTAAGGAAATGGTTGAAAATGAAACTAATTTGAAGATCAAATGTTTGTGATCAGATAATGGTGGAGAATTCACATCCAAAGAATTTCAACATTTATGTGAAGAACATGGAATAAAAAGGTAGTTCTCAACAACGAGGACACCACCACAAAATGGAGTTGTCAAAAGGAAGAATAGAACTACATAAGAAATGGCTAGAACAATGTTGAATGATTCAAAATTGGATAACAAAATTTGGGTTCAGGCAATTGATACAATTGTGTATATTTTAAATAGAGGATTACTTAGGAGCAATTGTGATAAGACTCCATATGAACTATGGAGAGGAGACCAACAAATGTTAAAAATTTTTGAGTTTTTGAAAGCAAATGCTACATCAAGAGGGAAGACCAGAATATAGGAAAATTTGACTCTCGAGTAGATGAAAACATATTTGTTGGCTATTCACAAAAAAGGAAAGGATACATATGTTATAATCAGAGAGTTAATTGGATAATTCAAAGCATCAATGTAACAATTGATGAAGATCATGGACCAAATATTGAACAAGGAAACTCCTCTTCAAGCAAATTGGAGACAAAACAAACAGAATTAGAAAGGGTCAAAGAGGAAGCCCTAGAGCTAGTGCAATCAAGTGAGGAAACAACTTCCAACCAGGAAGAGACAAGAGATGAAAAACATGCACCTTCGAAGACTCCCAAGAAATGATATCAAAAGAACCATCCTTCAGATCATATCATTGGGGACATTAATGAAGGTATATTTACCAGAAGAAACTGACAGTTATGCACACCACAACAAGCTTATCTTGCACTCTTGGCCACATTTGAGTCTAGAAACTTTGAAGAAGCCAGTCATGATGAATATTAGGTAGTTGCTATGAATGAAGAGTTGGATCAAATTGAGAAGAATGATACTTGAGAATTACTTCCATGACCGAAGGACAAAAATGTCATTGGCACAAAATGGGATTTCAAGAACAAGTTGAATGAGGATGTATAGGTTACCAGGAACAAAGCAAGGTTGGTCTGCAAAAGGTATGCACAGGTTGAAGGAATCAATTTCGAGGAGAAATTTTCTCTCGTTGCGAGAAGGGAATCCATCAGAATGTTCTTGGCCTATGCATGTTCGAGGAAGATCAAATTATATTAAATGGATGTAAAACAAATTGTTAAGAATGGAGATTTATAAGAGAGGTATAGATAGAACAACCTGAGGGATTTTTGCTAACTGACGAAAATCCACTTATGTTAGAAAATTATATATTACAGAGCAATGGAACACATAAAATGTTGCAGAAATATAAACACAAAAAACACATAAAACAAGGGAGACACGGATATGCGTGGTTCACCCAGTTTGGGCTACGTCCACAGAGAAACAGGCAGTCCTTCAATTTATATTATCTAGCAAATTGAAGAGATACAACCTACAACATATCCGTTGTAATTCCCTCTTCGCTATCGATCTCCTCTCTCTTCCTCACTCAGAACAAAATCTACATAGACGCAATAAAATTTTGTCATATATAGAGAGGGGTTGCCTTCTAGGGCAAAAAAACCCTAAATTAAACATAACTTCTACCGTTAGATCTCCGCCTACTGAACAACCCAAATTGAATACGAAATTACAACATTTTACAAGGGAATTTTACCTCTATTCTTAGCTTCGGAGGCACTTCCCCTAATCCCCTCGCCCGGGGGGGGGGGGCTCCCAAAAGGTCGCAGCCGCCCCCCCTGGACCCCCCCTGTAGTGAATATTTTACGGGTAGCGTTGCCGCCACATTTCGAACTGGGATCCAATGTAGTGATACCTTTGAATACAGAAGATAATCAGGCTCCACACCCAACAATTTGGAGACCCATGAGGGTGACCTTATGCCCCCACACTCACTTGGGAGCACCACAGGTTTTTTCTTGGATAATAAGGGGCCTCCCCCTTATCCACTATGATGGGAGTCCATTCCTACAGTATGACACCCTTTGGACTTCAATAGGCCTCCTCAAAGTCCCAAAACTCACTTTGTTGATCATTCGACCCTATTGAGAGGCTTATTCATGTATTATTGAGCTATTTGGTGGGCTTGTCACAAAAAATTATTGTTATTATGCCCACTATTTTATTCTAAGGGCTAAATTAGGCCTAATAGCTAAATCTATTTCAGTAGGAAGTGTATAAATAGAAGAGATATGAATAATTTGGATCATCATCACTTGGATTGATCATATTCTGTTGTGATATTTTCGTTATTCTCTTTGGAGGACAAAATTGGATGGATGGATAAATTTGGATGTTTCGATATCTTCATTATTGTCTTGGAGCTTCTATATTGGCATATGATGATGATTGGATATACTTATTCTCACATGTAAGTGCTATTTTAATGCTATTTTTTCATTCTTTTCTATGTCACACAAATGATGTTGGGATTTTTGCTATACTAGGCTGAAATCTTGCTCCTTTTCCTAAATGAAAAGGTATAAATTTGTCTATTAGTGTTGCATCATGTTATGGTCCATGTTTGAATAAGTTAATGTTACTAAATATTCTTGAAATGTGGCAACAAGAATATTCCAATTTTAATTTGTCCTTGAGTTAAAATTGAGAATTAAAATTCGAATTTAGTCTCATCAACTGCTTGGAAAATAATAATTAATTCATCTTGAGTTATTTAGTTGGAGAAATTCAAGCTAGAAGTCTTTATGAATTCATGCAACAGTTATTCCTTTGATTGAGGAGATTATCCCTTAATTAAGGAGATAAGGACGAGTTGTATTTGAGCTGTAATTAGTTAGCTCAGTTAACTGAGTTAAGTCCAGTTAAATTAGTTCCAAACTGTTGGAGGAACTAATTGTGAGTTCAGTCAGTTAATGCATGCATGCATGAAACTAGTGTACTCCAGATAATTGAATATTCTCTCATAAATAACTCATGCATGTCAGTTCAGACAAAGACCTAGTTGAGATTAAAGGCAGGGATAGTGTACTGTCAGTTGCAAGAATTTTCCTATAAGAAAATCTATTTCATGTAGAAGGAATTCATTCCTTGAGATTTGCGCAGTTTTACAGTGTGTTGGAGCAATGTGTGAGATCAGTGTCACACAAGGTTATAGCAGGAACACCCAGGGAAAATTGTGCAAGGAAATAGGAGGCTTGGAGAGTAGAGGAAAGGCATATGAGTTGTTTATTCTGTCTATGAGCAGCAGTGAGGAATTGTACTGAGAGCTAGATTGCTGTGAGAGCTAAAGTTGTGTGTAATCCTGAGATATTTCCACTTGTATGATAATACAGATAGCAGAGTTTTTAGCTGAGGCTTTCCCCTGAGTATTCTTCTGTGTTTCATGTGTAGTGATTCTTCTTCTCTATTATATGTGTCATGTTTGATCTTGCTCAAATCAATTAAGCTTCTGCAAGTTCGATTGTAGAAGTAGATTAAGTATTTTGCTTTAGTATATTTCATTATCAGGTTAATCTGTAGTGAAAATTCCTACATGGTATCAGAGCAAAGGTGCAGTAAACAGTATACTAAAGAAGGGAAAATTTGAAGTTTGAAGTTCTTAGTTGGAAGAGTTAAATCGAATTCTTATCATACCTATAAGTTCACCAATGGCATTCAGTGGCTTGAGACTCGAGTATGCACTAGATGGCAGCTCGAATTATATAACATGGAAGGACCACATGGAAGTGGTATTAGAAGACAATGGTTTGAAGGATTTCATTGATCAAGAAATCCCCAAGCTAGCTGCAGCTAATGAACAAGAATTAGCTAAATGGAAGAAGTGTGTGGCAAACGCGAGGCAGATTCTTCTGGAGGGAGTTTGAGACCATATTGTCTCGAGTCTCCATGGGAAGGAGACTCTGTTTTCAATGTGGAAGACATTGAAGGACCTCTATTAGAACAACAACGACCAGAGGAAACTGGCGAAGGATAAGCTTCGGAAAATCAACATGGAAAAGGGCGATACTATTTCTACATATCTAAACAAGCTCACCACCTGCAAAGATGAGCTTGGTAGTGTAGGAATAACTACAACCGACAACGATATGGTGAGTCTTTCTCTCCTCGGTCTTCCTAAGAGCTGGCATAACTACCAAGACTCTGTGAATGGAAAAGAGAAGCTGTCGGATTGGGAATGACAGTGGTCAAATCTGATGCAGGAGGAGATCAAGAGGAGCACCAGAGATGGTTCTTCATCTAAGCATGATGATGAAGAAAATCTAGCCTTAGCAAGTAAGGAAAGGAAAGGGAAAGGGAAGGCTTCCCATTCCAAATCGAATTATTCTCATGGAGGGAAGAATATTGACAAATCTAAAGTGAGATGCTTTAATTGTCATGAGGTGGGTCATTATTCAACTAATTTCCCATTGAAGAAATCCAAGAAGGGATCCTCGAAAGGATCAGAAGGTGAGGCATTAGCCTCTCAGTTTGAATTGGATTTTACCCTCATCGCATGTATGGTTTCATCAATGTTGGGTTGTGTTTGGTCTATTGACAGTGGAGCCTCATTCCACATGAACAATGATAAGAGTTTGTTCAGTACCTTGGAGGAGAAATACCTCAAGATGCACATAGAGATGGGTGACGACGGGAAGTACAATGTTTCAGGAGTGGGCACAGTTACTTTTAAGAGGGAGCATGAAGCTCCTCTCACCTTGACAGATGTGAAGTATGTGTCTGGATTGATGAAGAACTTGGTATCGGTCGTGATGTTGGAAGACAAAGGCTAGATGTTGTCTTTAGCAAAGGAAAGGCGTTCCTGAGACACATAGCCACTGGTCAGACCAAGAGGATTGGGATTTGAGTGAAGAATCTCTACAAACTAGAGGTAGATGACTGTGCTGCATTAAGTTCAAAAGCAGAAATGGTGCAAAGCCAAGACGTTGGCGAGTTATGGCATAGACGGTTGGGCCACTTGCATCCTGGGGCCTTGAAGATAATGCAGCAGATCTCTACCGGACTTCCCAAAGGTAAACTTGAGCAAGTGGACACATGCAAAGGTTGTACCTTGGGAAAGTATGCTAAGTCTTCCTTTCATGATCGAGACAGTTGAGTTGAGGCGATCTTAGAGCGAGTTCATACTGATGTGTGTGGACCATTCTCGACAGCATCCTCCGCGAAGCAAGGGTATTATGTGATTTTCGTTGATGATTTTTCTCGTAAATGCTGGATTTATTTCATGCAGAAGAAGGATCAAACCTTCTCAAATTTTTGTGAGTTCAAAGCTTTGGTTGAGAAAGAATCAGGGAAGAAGATCAAGGCCTTGAGAAGCGACAACGGTGGAGATTATGTCTCTCAAGAGTTTAAGGACTTCTGTGCAACATAAGGAATTAAATGGGAATTGATGGCACCTCATAACCCACAACGGAATGGGGTGCCGAGAGGAAGAATAGAATGATTGTGGGGGCAACTCGGGCGATGTTGCATGACCAAGGCCTACCAATTCGTTTGTGGGCTGAGGCATGCAACACAACGGTCTATTTGCAGAATAGAAGCCAAATCGCATACTTGGGATGAAGACACCAGAAGAAGCTTTCTCCAGGAAGAGACCAAATGTGAGTCACTTCAAGATCTTTGGCTCATCGATATTTTTCTATGAGACCAAGGATGCCCGAAAGAAACTTGAGACGACAGCAGAGTTGGGGATACTTGTGGGGTACATTGATGCACCTCACAACTCTCGGTGTACTTGCCTACCAGTCGGAGGACATTGGTACGCAGAGATCTAAAGTTTGATGAGCAAAAGGCCATGCAAGTTTCCCTTGAGAGAGAGATCCAACTACAGGTTGTGGAGGAACTTTTGGTTCCTAAGGAGGAGGAGCCTCAGACTGATACAGAGCAGCCGCATGCAGAGGTTCCAAGAGTGGAGGCATCCACTCAAGCAAAGTCTTCCAGAGATGGGAGGAAGTGCTTAAGAGAAGCTGACATATTGTTGTCGGATGTGAGTGAGAATGTGGGAGAACCATCTTCTCAGCGCAGACAGAGGAGGTCACCTGATAGGTACATTGGATAAATGGCCCTTATTGGGGAATGTATTGAAATTGAGCCATTTTCCTTTGAGGAAGTAGTGCAGTAGCCGATTTGGGTTGATGCTATGTTGGAGGACTATGACTCCATAGTTCGGAACAGTATTTGGGATGTGATTCCAAGACTAGAGAACAATTCAATTGTGAGTTCTCGTTGGCTTTACAAGGTAAAGCAAGCTGCTGATGGTAGTGTGGAGAAACATAAGGCAATATTTGTTACCCGTGGTTTCTCACAGGTCGAGGGGATCGACTATGATGAGACTTTTGATCCTGTCACAAGGTACTCATCTATCAAATCGATGTTGGCACTATTGGCATAGATGGGTTGGAAGATCCATCAGATGGATGTGAAGACTGCATTCCTTAATGAAAAGATTGAGGAGGTGTACATAGAGCAACCAGAAGGTTTTGAGACCTTCGATTGTGAGTCGCATGTGTGCCAACTCAAGAGAGATTTGTACGGGCTAAAGCAAGCACCTCGTGCTTGGTACACAAGGATCGACAACTACTTCACCAATTTGGGCTTCACAAAGAGTGAAGCGGATGCGAACCTATACCACATCATGGTGGAAGGTAAGTAGCTGATCATTTTTCTTTATGTTGATGATCTCATATTGTCAGGTGATGATCGGTTGATCATGTCTTGCATGAAGGACCTTGCAAGAGAATTCAAGATGAAAGACATGGGTCTCATGCACTACTTCCTTGGCATGGAAGTGTGGCAGAAGGATGGGGAGTTGTTTGTGTCTCAGGGAAAGTATGCCAATGAGATACTCAGGAGATTCCAAATGGAGATGTCTAAGCCCATGCAAACTCCTCTAGCAGGTGACTGGAGGAAGGAGGATGCTACTTCAAGAGAAGTAGTAGAAGCTACTCTGTACAGGCAGCTTGTGGGTTCACTGATGTACTTAGTGAACACAAGACCAAATTTGTGCTATGTGGTGAACCCGCTCAGTCAAGCTATGGTTCAGCCTACCAAGCTATTTTGGAAGTTAGCTAAGCATGTTTTGAGATACCTCAGAGGCACATCTCAATATGGATTATGGTACAGACGAACAGAGGGAGTGAAGCTACAGGGCTTCATTGATGCAGATTGGGCAGGGAGTCTATCAGATTGGAAGAGCACATTAAGAGGAATTTTCAACCTTGGGTTAGCCACAGTTTCTTGGTACAACAGAAAATAGAGGTCAGTTGCACTCAGCTCGGCAGAGGCTGAATACATGGCCATAAGTTAGGTAGCATGTGAGGTCATCTGGATGCGGAAAACTATAGTTGGTTTGTTTGATCAGAGGATGGATCCAACTGTGATCTATTGTGATAATCAGAGTTGTATCAAACTCTTTGAGCATCCAATATTTCATGATAGGTCCAAGCATATCGACATTCGGTATCATCATCTCAGGGACTATGTGGCGAGGAGGATCATGTTGTTGTAGTATATTTCGAGCAAGGAGCTAGATGCTGACATTTTGACTAAGGCATTGTCAAAGTGTAAATTTGAGTTCCATAGAGACAGGATCGAGGTGGTAGATAATCCCTTTCTTGTTGAGAGGGAGTGTTGAAATGTGGTAACAAGATTATTCCAATTTTAATTTGTCCTTGAGTTAAAATTGAGAATTAAAATTCGAATTTAGTCTCACCAGCTACTTGGAAAATAATTAATTAATTCATCTTGAGTTAATTAGTTGGGGAAATTCAAGTTAGAAGTCTTTGTTAAATCATGCAACAATTATTCCTTTGATTGAGGAGATTATCCCTTAATTAAGGAGATAAGGATGAGTTGTATTTGAGTTGTAATTAGTTAGCTCAGTTAATTGAGTTAAGTCTAGTTAAATTAGTTCCAAACTGTTGGAGGAACTAATTGTGAGTTCAGTCAGTTAATGCATGCATACATGAAACTAGTGTACTCCAGATAACTGAATATTCTCTCATAAATAACTCATGCATGTCAGTTCAGACAAAGACCCAGTTGAGATTAAAGGCAGGGACAATGTACTATTAGTTGCAAGAATTTTCCTATAAGAAAATCTCTTGCATGCAAAAAGAATTCATTCCTTGAGATTTGTGCAGCTTTACAGTGTTGGAACAGTGTGTGAGATCAATTTCACACAAGGTTACAGCAGGAACACCAAGGGAAAACTGCACAAGAAAATAGGAGGCTTGGAGGGCAGAGGAAAGGCATATGAGCTGTCTATTCTGTCTATGAGCAGCAGTGAGGGATTGTATTGAGAGCTGGATAGCTGTGAGAGCTAAAGCTATGTAATCTTGAGATATTCCCACTTGTATGATAACACATATAGTGGGGTTTTTAGCTGAGCCTTTCCCAGAGTATTCTTTTGTTTTTCATGCGTATTGATTCTTCTTCTCTTTTATATGTGTTCTATGTGTTCTGTTTGATCTTGCTCAAATCGATTAAGCTTCTGCAAGTTTGATTGTAGAAGTAGATTAATTATTTTGCTTTAGTATATTGCATGATTGGATATACTTATTAGCACATGTAAGTGCTATTTTAAGGCCATTTTATCATTCTTTTCTATGTCACATAAATGATGCTGGGATTTTCACTATACTAGGCTAAAATTTTGCTCCTTTTCCTAAATGAAAGGGTATAAATTTGTCTCTAATTAGTGTTGCATCATGTTATGGCCCATGTTTGAATAAGTTAATGTGCCTAAATACATTATTATCTTGATAATTCATCGCATATTTCACATTGAAGTATAAAGACCTTGAAGCAATTGTCCCATGCCCTAATTTCCATGCAAAATTGTTCTAAAGGATTCCTTGATGAAGTGAAACCATCCCAAACATTAGAAACCATATTGACTCTGTTTCTCCCAAAGAATTAGGCATTGGTCCTCCTTTGGTGATCACCCTAAAGCATATTTTTCTCACCTTTCTCTCTTTCTTGCTAGGCCTAGCATACATAGGTCACCTAGGGAATCAATTATCTCACAATATAGCCATCCAAATAATTCGATTTTTGGTCCAAAACTGCATTATAGTTCACTCTAGAGGCCCTCCAAATTTGAAGCAAATTCGATGACAGGTCTTGAGATATTACAAGCCCTAGCTCTAAGACCAAATTTTTCCCTTGGTTTCCTTAGGCTAGTAACCTCATTGGGATCATTACATTACCTTTCATTGAAATTATTTATTTGATGCCCTTCTCCTCCCTAATTAGGTCAAGTACATCATTAGTTGCTCAATCCTATCCCCTTGACTTAACCTGGGGTTCACTTGGTCTAGTGTGGTCCCATAACTTTTGGAAGGTAATTCTTCAAAGAACATATGGAAACCAAGTCTTCATAAGGGTTTTTAGGACTAGGTCCCTCAATAAGTATCATTCCCAAAACCTAGCCTCTAATATCCTCTTGGCCCTTCCTATAGATCCTTTCATCTTACCTCTTGGGAATGCAAGCCATATATTGAGAATCTCTTGTGAATAGGCCTCTTCAGGAATCACCCTTTTCCCTTTACTGACCCATTCATCTAGGTGATTCCCTTCATACTAGGATTCCTCTCATCGGTGAAAGTCCATAAAGAGTAAGGAGCTTTAGCTAAGGTGATAGTGGGATATTGCTCCATTATTTTCCATGACCTAGCATTTCCCCCCTTAGGATCCCCCTCTAGGGCCCATGCTAGTTTGAGCAGTAACTTTTTGGCATCGTTGCGGGGGACGAAGTGAGTCTCCCTCCCTAGTGAATCATTGAGGAATTTATTCATAGACGACATTTCAATTATTCCTCTGGAAACTCCACAACATTCTTCGAAGAATGGAGAACCCTCAAATCCTAACCTATCATCGAACAAAAGATGAAGAGCCTCACACTCCATTATTTAATAAAATGGTCAATAAACGGGTATGAAAACATAAGTGCTTCACCCCTTAAAATATCTCCAAAATGACGAGAGCCCTATTCAATTCCTTACTCGAAGAACCAGATAGGCCATATTCACTGGGAGTGAAGACCCCCAAGAGCATCTCTTGAATTTTGAATATCAAACATGTGGTGCTCCATACAGTGAGTATACTCACATGATCTCCTTTTCCACAACTTTAATAGAGGATGCCTGAGTATGGCATGTATCCCTTCCTCCATCATTCATCTCTTCATGGCAAAAGTTTGTCAATGCATTAAAAAAAAAGTGGTTTCATAAAAAGGGCATGATTGAATTATACAAGAGTCTCTTGTCTAGTAAAAAGAGTGAGAATGAATCCATCGTTGAGTTCAACCAAATGTTTAACATGATCTTCCATTCTATTCCCTGATAACTGGACCCCCTAGAGGAGGTAACCCTAGCTTTTGATTGCAACACTTTCATGGGAAGGTTGGCCTTTCATGTTAGAGATAAGAAACCTTCTAGTCTCCTTCAAGCCCAAAATATCACCTTTGATCTTGATCAAATAACTAACATGGTATGCTTTGAGGATCACCTCTCTCCATCAAGTGACAAGGAAACTTCTCCTCAAAATATTATCACACCGCATGAGATTGACAAAAGGACAAAAAAGGACCATAAGAAGAAGCCCCTTGATCTTGCTATGAAAATGCCTCTAAAATTATCCTTGAACATGAGTGACCCCTTTTACATTACCTTTGGAATAAATGGTCACACCTTGAGGAATTGTATTTTGAATACCAGTAGTCCAATTCACATCATGTCCTTAAGTGTTATGGAGAAACTTGGACTTGAGCTCTCAAGGGAATGTTCTAATAAAATGATTCTAAATTATGATAAATTTAGGGTTTGTGGAATAATGGAAGGAAAAATAGCATTTCTTCACACATATCCTGAAAAGGAATTCACTATGAACATATTCATAGTTGAAATGAGCCATGAATGGGGGATGATTATATCTAATAAACTTGTTGAGGACTTAAATTCATCCATTAGTGAACACAACTCCACTATATATCTCCCATGGAAGGAGAACTCTTATGTGTCCATTCCTAAGAATGAATTCATTGCCCCCATGATTGCCTCCTCTCAAGATTCTGAAGAAGATTTGGTAGAAGAAAGCATTGATCTTGGTGAATGGAGGGTTTTCAAGAATGAATACATCAAAGCCCTATTTTCCCCTGGACTCTGGATAATGTATTTTGATGGATCTCACTCGAAAGAAGGGTCAGGTGTTGGTATTTTTCTTATCTCCTCATTTAAATAATATCTGATGTTTTCCTTAAGACTCCAATTCGTATACACAAATAACATCACTCAATATGAAGCCCTATTATTGGGGCTCGAAGCTGCCCAATCAAGGAAAATCCAACAATCAATCATAATAGGGGATTATGACCTAATCATATCTCAAATAAAAGGAACCTTTGATACTAAACATGAAATGTTGAAGCCCTATAGAGAAAGGATCGCCCACATGCTCAATAAATTTAATAAAGTCTCCTTTCGAGCTTTGGATTGTGCCTTCAACTACTTGACCGATTCCCTAGCCGTAGCCACATCCACTTCCTTAATAATCAATAAGGATAACTCTAAGAAAAAGAGGTACACGATTGATACCATTCATAGACCCTTTGTTCCTGATTATGAAGATCATTGGCCTGTCTTTCAAGACGACCAAGACGTAAATAACCTCATTCAAAACCATGAACTGATGATCTAATTAATGAGCATCATTTTGATACAAATGACATTGGTATCACCAAACCTAGCAACCAAGCGTCACTTGATACATTGGACGTCAACCTTGGATCTGAAACTTCTCGTCAAATAATCAAAATTGGGAAGAACATGTCCAAAGAGGAAAGGGATGATCTTGAAAAATTGTTAAGAGAATTCATGGATGTCTTTGCTTGGTCATATGATGATATGAAAGCCTTTAGCCCTGAAATAATTCAACATACCATTCCTCTTAGGGAAGGGAGAAATCCTGTTAAAACAAAAGTTGAGGCGAATGAACCCCAAGCTTTCTCCTTTGGTCAAAGAAGAACTTCAAAAGACGGTTGATGTTGGAATCATTACCCTCATATGACATTCATCCTCGATTTCTAACTCTGTGAGCACTCATAAGAAAACTAGTAACATTAGAATGTTCATTGAATTTAGGGATCTCAACCGAGTGTGCTTGAATGAAAATTACCCTTTTCCTAACATGGAAAACCTATTGCGAAGAATAATTGGGTCTCAAATGATGTCATTTCTAGATGGTTTTTCTAGGTACAACCAAGTCATTGTAAATGAAGAAGATCGCTTGAAGACTACCTTCACTATGTCATGGGGAACATACATGTACCTTAGGATTCCATTTGGTCTACTCAATGTTGGATCTACATTTCAAAGGGCCATGGATTTTTCATTCAGGAACCTTAATGGCAAGATTATGAAAATTTATCAAGATGACTTGACTATTGCTTGCAAAGAAGGGAAAGATCATTGCAAACACTTGAGAAAGGTATTTGATAAATGTAGACAATACAACATATCCCTTAACCCTAAGAAATCAATATTTGGTGTTGACAAGGGAAATTTCTCGGGCAGGTAGTCTCCAAAGATGGGATTAGCATTGACTCCAAAAGATTCCAAATAGTCAAAGATATTTCTCCCCCTAAAGACAAAAGTTCCCTAAGATCTTTCTTCAGAAAGATTAACATTTTCAAAAGATTTATTCCAAACTTCGCTAAAATCATTAAGCCCATGATTGGCCTCCTAAAGAAGAATACCCCTTACATATGGAACCATGCAATGAATAGTTCCTTTGAATAAATCAAGGAGAGAATTTATTCATCCGTTGTACTTGTTAGCCCTGATTATGCCAAAGGCTTCCTCATCTACTCTTTTGCCTCTAAAGATACTATTGTTGGCATATTTATGCAAAAGGATGATGAAGGGGAGGAAAGACCCATAGCCTTTATGAGAAAACCACAACATGACACCGAGGCAAGGTACAAAATCAATGAAAAATATGCTTATGCCCTGGTCAAGTATCTCAAATACTTTAGAGCATATGTGGGATACAACAAAATATACGCATATGTCCCTTATTGAACTGTGAAAGACGTGTTATCACAAGCTGACTGCCTTGGATCAAGGGGAAAATGGGTATCAAAAATCCAGGAATATGACCTTGATATCTGCCCCAAGAGAGTCATCAAAGGTCAAGGGATACCTAATATGATAACTAAAAGCAACAGCGAAGCCCTTAAAGAAGGGAAAGAAGAAAAATTATGTGCTACTTTTGTCTAACTCGAAGATGATCATTAGTATTGGAACATTATATACTATTTGCACAACTTATCGTCCCTTCCCCACATAGTTGACCAAAAAAGGAGAACCCTAAGATTGAAACCATATAAGTTTTTCTTAACTCAAGATGGCTTGGGTTGGATGAGTCCCGATGGAATGATTCTAAGATGCGTCAATAAGGAAGAATTTGAAAAACTAATGAGAGAATTCCATGTTGATTTCTATGGGGGACATTACACTGCCCAATCCATTACTCATAAGATTTTGAGGGGTGGTTACTATTGGCCCACCATTTTCGCTGACACAGTGAACTTTGTAAAACAATGTCAACCATGTCAATTATTTGTAGGAAAACAACAACTAGTTTCCATGCCTCTAAAATATGTTGTTGTAGATGTGCCTTTCCAGTAATGGGGTTTGGATTTTATTGGTGAGTTCAAAGATAATTCAAGTCATGGGTATAAATGGATCCTCATTACTACTGATTATTTCACAAAATGAGTTGGTGTTATACCAACTAAAAAGGAAATTGATCAAGTGGTCATGGACTTACTTGAAGATAAGATTATCACTAGGTTTGGTGTTCCTACCAAGATTGTTACCGACAATGCTAAGGCGTTTGACTCCATGTCCTTAATATCCCTGTGTAATAAAAATGGCATAACATTGTCTCACTCATCTAACTATTACCCTCAAGGAAATGGTCAAGTTGATTCTAGAAATAAAAACCTCATAAAAATAATTAAACGAACCATTGGAGATCATAAGAGGGATTGGGATAGCAAGATTAAATATGCCCTATGGGTAGACCGAACAACTGTGAAGAGATCAACCAGATTTAGCCCATTATAATAAGTCTATGGTTCGGAGGCCAAATTACAAATCCAACTCCAATTGCCTACCCTTGAGTGCTTGAAAGATTTCCCCGATTAACAAGATGTCATACAGGCCCATATTGACCAAATTATTAAATCTAATGAAAATAGAAGGAAAGCTCTTGATCAGCTAGGCCGCAGTCATGACAAAATGAAATCCACTTTTGATAAACATGTTCAAAATAAAGCCTTCTAGCCAAATGACCTTGTACTTCTATGGGATAAAAGAAGGGAAAAACCTGGCATGCATAAGAAATGGGATAATTTGTGGATAGGTCCATACAAGGTGACATAGAAAGTATAAACTCTTACCACCTAGAAACTCTTGATGGAGAATCCATTCCTTTTCCTGGGAATGGACAAATCCTCAAAGAATACTAGCCCGAAGGAACTTAACATTGTACCATATTCATGTTAGAGTAGGGCGCATTGCATACTGGTTTTTTCATTAGAACTAACATCATGTGATATTTCTCATAATAGATTAAGTTGCATTTAGATTTAATTTGCATATATTTTATTTCCTCTTGATTTTTACGGCCTAATACTAATAATGGGTGATCATAAGACACCATAAAAACATGTTGCTCCGTGTGCTTAGTCTTTGTATGTGCAGGTAGCAGGTCTACGATGACCAAGAGATTGTTGGTATTCTCATGACCTCCCGTTTGAGTAGCTTCACACACTTTCCAAGAGCTCATGTCCCAGTTGGAGTTATATGTTACCCATGACCTGTGGGTAGTGTATATAGGATAAACGTTTTCTCCTAGATGGTCCTCAGTAGACAGCTAGAAACCCCTTGCAGCCACCAGATAGCTCAATGTGCCATTTTATTTCCCACCTGCGTCAGCCATGTGGTCCCTCAAACACTTGTCATGAATGTATGTTTGAAGGTGGGCCTTCCAACCCCAAAGGTATGACTTTTCATTGGTATAGTTGAGAAATTTTCCTTACTTGTCATGGGCACTTTTGGGCATCGATTGGTGGGTGGATTCAACATAAAGAGTGGGTTAGGCTTGTATTCTTGTCTCCATTCCCTGGTTTCGTGGTTACCCTTGTATCCTACTCCCGTGGGATCTCCTTTACTGACCTTTGGGCTTTGGGATTAGCACTACATGGGAAATTACGATTTTGTTTGCATGGTCTTGGTTCCCATACCACCCACATCATTCCCCTTCTTTTAACCCCAATGATCTATTTTCCCATCCAGGTCCACATGTGTCCACTAGGTCGTCATAGGCTTAGCCTCCCGCCTTCCTTGTCCATACCTTGGGTCAGGCCTGGAACGATGCCCCGGAGGTTGATGCAGCTAAAAAGAAAAGTAAAAGCATAATTTGGCGACTCTCAACAAGAAATGTACCACAAAATGAAAAACATGGTCAGACATACAGTTAGCATGTAGGCAAAAGACAAACACGAGCTCTTCCCCTTACCCATGGCCATCACCCTAGTTCCTATGTGCCCTAGATGATCTCCCTCTATCATTAAGGAAACCATGATTGTCCCAACCACTAGTGGGAAATAAACTACCCCACCTTAAGGGGGTAATCACTGCTACATCTCACACATCATTCTATCCATCCCATGGAGCCCCGAGCAATGATGAAGAAAAATTAATGAAGACAAAAGGCATATGAATAAGGGTGGAAAAACAAAGGTTGGGGTAACTCCTGTACCACAATTTTCTCCCTCCTATAGTCATATACCCAAGTGTGGACTTCCCTTATTATTTTTACCTAATGTACCTTGACATGGGGCCTAGATGATTCCCCTGAT
This sequence comes from Pinus taeda, assembly GCA_000404065.3. Classification (NCBI taxonomy): domain Eukaryota; kingdom Viridiplantae; phylum Streptophyta; class Pinopsida; order Pinales; family Pinaceae; genus Pinus; species Pinus taeda. The sequence goes on from APFE030152069.1 coordinate 219,952, forward strand.
CCCCACTCTGTTCTATCATTATATCATTTTCCACTGGCCTCTTAAAGGATGTACTATGGACACGTCACCCCTTTTAGAGGTTGAAACCGCCTAATATGGTCCTTGGTTAATCTTCTTTTTGAGCTTGCAGACACTCATACTTGCCAAAGCCCACTATAGAAGAGAATTCCACCATGAAGTTCCCCATTGATCCCATGACCTGTAAGCATTATTACTTGATTATTCTAATGATTTGTTGTATTGGAGGGCAAGGGGACGCATTGGATCTTATGCAAGATTGCAGGTGGGTCTTCATTTAGGGCTTGGTCCCCCTATATGGGGTCCTAGCCCTCTAGAGGGCCACATTGGCACTTGTAGGGTGAGCGTTGACAGCCATGGGCTTTCACCATAGCCGAGATGAATTCATGGATCCCCAACATTGTTTTTTTATTGTTCCTATTCCACCTTTTGGATGAGGAGGATTCCCCTGCTTCACCATGCCCAACCGACTCCACAGATGCACCATAATTGGCAGATGTCCCAGGGTCTAGAGGATTGTTTCCTGCTATAGTGACAAGGCTTATGTCATCATTCCAATCCTTACATATGGTCTATAGGAATTTTCGATAAATTTGGAAACCCATGAGGGTGACCTTGTGCCCCCACACTCACTTGGGAGCACCACATGTTTTTGTTTGGAGAATAAGGGGCCACCCCCTTGTCCACTATGATTGGAGTCCATTCCTACATTATGCCACCCTTTGGACTGCATTAGGCCTCCTTAAAGGCCCAACAACTCACTCAGTTGATCATTCAACCCTCTTGAGAGGCTTATTCATGTATTATTGAGCCATTTGGTGGGCATGTCACCAAAAGTTAGTGTTATTATGCACATTATTTTATTCTAAGGGATAAATTAGGCCTAATTAGCTAAATCAAATTAATTAGGAAGTCTATAAATAGAACTGAGATGAATAATTTGGACCATCATCACTAAGATTGATTATATTCTCTTGTGATATTTTCGCTATTCTCTTTGGAGGACGAAATTGGATGGATGGATAAATTTTGATGCTTGGATATCTTCATTTTTGTCTTGGAGCTTCTATATTGGCATTTGATGATGATAGGTTATAGTTTTTCTCACATGTAAGTGACATTTTAATGTTATTTTATCATTATTTTCTATGTCGCATAAATGATGCTTAGATTTTCGCTATACTAGGCCGAAATTTTGCTACTTTTCTTGGATGAAAATGTATAAATTTGTCTTTTATTGTCGTTGCATCATGTTATGGGCCATGTTTGAATAAGTGAATGTTCCTAAAGATATTTTTATCTTGATAATTCATCGCATATTTCACATCGAAGTATAAATACCTTGAAGCAATTGTCCCATGCCCTAATTGCCATGTGAAATTGTTCTGAAGGCCTCCTTGATGAAGTGAAACCATCCAAACATTGAAAATCATCTTGACTACATTTCTCCCAAAGGATTAGGCACTAGTCCTCCATAGGTGATCACCCTAAATCATATTTGTCTCACCTTTCTCTCTTTCTCGCTAGGCCTAGCCTACATAGGTCACATAGGGCATCAATTATCTCATAATCTAGCCATCCAAATACTTCAATCTTTCTCCCATAGTTGCGTTGGAGTTTTCTCTAGAGGCCCTTCAGATTTCAAGCAAATTCAACAGTGGGACCTCGAGATATTGCAAGCCCTAGCTTTGAGACCAAAATTTTCCCTTGCTTTCCTTAGGCTAGTAACCTCATTAGGATCATTACATTACCTTTCATTGAAAATTATATGTTTGATCCCCTTCTCCTCCCTAATTAGGTCAAATACATCATTGGTTGCTCAATCCTATCCCCTTGACCTAACCTAGGGTCAACTTGGTCCCGTGTGGTCCCATAACTTTTGGAAGGTAATTCTTCAAAGACCATTTGGAAACCAAGTCTTCATAAGGGTTTTTAGGACTAGGTCCCTCCTTAAGAAGCCTCATTCCCAAAAATTAACCTCTAAGATGCTCTTGGCCCTTCTTAGAGAGCCTTTCATCCTTCCTCTTGGGCTAGCAAGCCATATATTAAGCCTCTCTTGTGAATACACCTCTTCAGGAATCACCCTTTTCCCTTTATTGACCCATTTACCTAGGTGATTTCATTCATATCGGGTCTCCTCCCATCGATGAAAGTCTGTAAAGAGTATAAAGCTTTAGCTAAGGTGATAGTGGGCTATTGCTCCATAGTTGCCCTTGACCTAGCAATTTCCCCTCTAGTAGCTCTACTAGTTTGAGCGTTCCTGGAGGAGACAATGCAAGATCTGAAGAGAGGGTTCATTTTGGTTTTTGTTTTGCTGACCTTGGGGATTCGATTTGGGTAAATTCTTTGCAGGTATAATACCAATGTCTAAAGGTTGAAGGAACAATTTTATGCTCTCTAATTCAGCCCTTAGTAGGGCATATGTTTCAGAAGCTCTAAGGATTGTGGTTTTATGGATTTACTTGTTTAAATCCTGCAAGGTTTCTTACAAGTCCAATGAAGAAAGAACAAGGTTTAGGGCACCGATTTGAAGCTTAATATGACCAACAATGAGCTTAAGTTATGAGGTTCACTGTGGATTACAGAAGCTCCATCTTATTAGAGAAACCATTTTTTGTCATTTTAGATTTGCAAGACATGTATAAAGATTAAAGGTGCTGCATGTTTGGACTAACGTTTTTCGGCCCTATTTGAAGAGGTTATCTCTACAATTGCATTCTAAATATAAGGAAAAGAAGAATTCATATCTGTGTAACATGCTACATCTTGCAGTCATCATTGTGAAGGTTTTGTTGAAGTTCTAAGATGCGAGAAAGTAGTCTTACATTCATACATATACGTTTCTGCAGACTTAAGTGAAGTCGGCCTTAATTTCATTTAAGCATTGTCTGAAACTCGACTCATTATAGTGACTATAGCGTCATCAAATTTCACTAAGAATTATCTCTACGGTGCATCCTATGCTTGCAATCATAATATGAAGAATTCAAACTTGTGAATAAGAGTATCTCTCTTAGGGCACCAAGATTTGAAGTTTTTTTTTTGGCCTAATTCAAGTCATCCTTCCTATGACTCAATTGGCCTTAAAACGCGGTTTCCTAATGGGTATTATCACTAATAGAGTATTTGATCAAATCTAAGTTGTTTTGGGACAGAGAGCTCGTGATTTGTTGAGACTATCATCTCTTCATCTAATTGTTCACATTACATGCACATATAACATCAAGCCATTTGAGTTGCACTTGTACAATATGGTTAATTGAAGTGACCACGTTTATAAAACAACAGTTTCCATATGACAGGATAAAGATCATAGATCTGTACATTGCACGTTCATCCTACAGTGAAGATCTTGAGATACAAATCTGGTATTGTGTTGCAGTAAAAGTGTTATGGCAGTAGTTGATGAATTCTGAGAAGTAATGGTTTTCTTTTTTCATCACTACAATAGTCTCATTAATCTTGTTAAAGGCTTCATCATTATGAAGGGTGTCAGTTACAGTAAGAAATTTGGCATACAATTGAGGCAAAAATACACTAATAAAGACAAGAAAGCACTCAAGGTTTCATCATCACTTCAGAGTCTTATATAGGGATTGTGCTTTTTGTAGAAGTCACTTTGTCCTTGTTGTAACAAGGGTTTAGGTCCTAGGATTTATATTGGTACAAAGGTTTAAGTCCTTGGTTTGTTGTTGGGACAAGGGTTTTAGGTCTTAGGGTTTTGGTCAATTAAAGTAAAAGTCATTGTATATCATTGTAAGTGGACCGTTATCCCTGGTATGAGAGTCCACGATATTGTATTAAATTTTTCATTTTTAGGGTGGTAGGGTGGTGTTAGGGATGTGGTTGAAGTCACCTTTAGGTTGGAGTCTGAAAACACTTTAGTGTGGAAGAGTGGTGCTAGGGAAAGTTGGAGCTTGCTAGGGTGTTGGAGCATCCTTTCGGCTGACCACTAATAAAACCAAGGCATTGGGGTGTCCTTCCAGTGGGAGCTGGAGAAGAATGATTTTCTAGAGTTCTAGGGAGTTTGGGCTTTCTTTTTAGTTGGAATTGAAGATTTAAAGAACTCATTAGAAAATCATTCAGTGGTTTTTGGACCAAAGGGGGTTTTCCAGCTAAAATTTGTGTTTAATGTATACTGTTTATTTATGATTTTTGAATACTACTGAAGATTAACTAATGCTCTAAAAACGTTAATAAGTTACTATTTTATAAGAAATATTAATTCACGCCCTTCCCAGTATTTCCAACATGCTAGATTTTGTGGTAACATTTTTGGTGCCATTGTCGGGGACACGATCCGTGTGTTTCATCCCTAATGACAATATAAATCATTATTTGGAAACTCCATTAGAAGAACGAAACCCTATTTCTTCATTAAGCCTCAAAGTCAATGCATGTAGGGTGAAGAAAGCATCTTTCAAGGCATTTCAAGTACAGCCTGGCAACTCCATATTTGAATCTTATGAAAATTGGCATGGAAAGAAATGGCTCACTAGAAAGGCATATTTTATATGTTTCATAATGATGATGCTCAATCAAATGATCATGATGTCATTACTAGCCAAGGGGAGCTTGATGCCCCTCCTAATGAATCTCTTGGGAGCCATGAAATTGTGGAACCTCCCCAATGCCTTGAAAGGGGATTGTGGTTCTTCCCAAGATATGATGATTATAGCACACCTTATTCTTCATCGATAGTCAAGATGATGTATGAGCCATCTATCTCTTGACGTCATAATGAGGATATGCTTGAGATTGCTCTTCAATGAAAGTTTATGAGCTTGATCATTGAATTTTCCACTCTTTAGTTACAAGAAAGGTGGCGCAAGTTGGATTCCACTTTTCCCTCCTCATCCATGATCCTTGATATATGGTCCTCATATGTTCCTGCTTCCCGCCCTTACCATTTGTCAAACAAATCTTGCAATGGAAAATGTGATATTTGGGTCTCTTTCCTTATGATGGTTCATAAGGGAAAGTATTTGTATATTGATCTAATGACATGTTGGTTACATTGGCTATATACCTATACTTAGCTCATGCATTAAATGCTCACATTGCATGGTAGTGTATGTGAGTTGCCTATTTATTTTGAGCACTTCCTCTTGTGGTGAAGATTTTCCTTATTTCATTTTTTAAGTACTTGTAACTTGTCTTCAAGTACTTAAGATCTTTAACAATCTCACCTTAAGAGAATTCACTCATACTTTGCACTTGCATCTTAGGTCTAGTTTTGCATTAATTAATTAACTTCCAAGCATAAGCTTGGATGATAAAGAGATTGCCCCACCTTTATCACCCATCTTATGAAGTCTAGAACCTCTTTAGTGGTTAACACGATGACCTTGAAGTCGTCAGAGCCACAATCTCTATTGCGCTTGAGGCATGGGGTGTTTAGAAATCAAGGGGAGGGATCGTTAATCAAGCCATAGCTTGCTTCCCCTTGGTTTCTCTCTCACAACCTACTCTAGATATTAGCCTCAAAATAGTTGAGAGGAAAGACTCAACTAGATAGGCATATAATTTAAAATAAACCAAGACTCTGCATCTCACTTATATTTTAGGAGTTGCATCTCATTTAGGATAATGAAGCATCCTAAGGCAGCAATGGTTCATCTGGTTACTTGGTATATAATTTGTACAAAGAAAGTAGTTGAATCCATTAAGGCACTCATAATTTAAGATAAATCTAATCTAATCATTGAGCTTGCTAAATTAACCGAGTTGTTAGGACATTCAGTTGTGCCTTCCAGACTTGTTGGTTGTCAATGAGTCTCTCATCTTCACATCTCATAGGGACTACCCCCCATAGTTTGTTGTAGGGAGACAGCTAAAAAGTAGAGGTCAGGGATCAGAGTGACAAACCCTACCCTAAGCGTTGTTGTGTATTTCCTGTACAATTTGGGTGACAACATTTTCTGGTGCCGTTTCCAGGGAGAAGTTTACCTTGTTCTCCACACTTTAACAACATCCTCTTCATCTCTTCATAATTTTATCCTCTCATTCTTTGTCTTCTCACTAATATTCTCACCACCTTGTTTACCTTTCTATTTTCACCTTTAGTACCTGGACATTTGGGTTAGTTTCTTGCTTGGGTGGCAACTCCAATTATTCATCCATTCACAAGAGCTTATACTCGAAGAAATCCTGGTAACTTGGTTAACCTTGCTCCCAATCTTGAAAAGGCTCTAAGGACTAAATTAAACAAATTACGTTCTAGTAAGCATTTAATCTTTCTCAGACAAGAAGCCAACCTTCCTTGATATCCACTTGATTTTCCTTGATCCCATCAGTCAAGACATCATGGAGTTTTACAGGCCTCGCAACTTTAGCAATATCTAGGGGTATCCTCATGCTCTTCCAGATGATGGTTTGGATAAGATTCCTGTGTTTCAAGGAAACAATGCAATCATTGTTCATGCTCATATCAAGAAGTCTGTCCTTCTCATTAAGACGTGCTCACACAACAACCTACAATCATGAAGATGTTAAGATGAAGCTCCTTGTCCTTTCATTAGAAGATGATGCATTGTAATGTTACTTAGACAAGCCTTATAACTATTTTGATTCTCTGCAAGATATCATCAATATATTTAAAGGGAAATATGGGGAAAAGAGAGAAGGAAGGTATATGTTCAAAGCCATCAATAGTATTAAGAAGAAAGAGAATGAAATGGATTAATCAAAGGCTTAATGGTATTATCGAAGAAATGACTCAATAGTATAAGCCTCCAAACAAATATCTGTTAAAGTAATATCTTGAAGCTTTTTTTGTTGATACATATTATGAAATAAGACGTGCAAATCGACTGATTTAGCTTATTTCTCAATCTATAGCTAAAGAGTTAGAAAAATATAAGAAAACGTCTAGTAAGTCAGAAATTCTTGGTTTTGAAAGAGGTCTGGTCAAAGCTAAAGGAAAGGAAATAAAAAAGGTAGAGCATGACCCAATTAAAGAATTAACTCAAATGATTAAAGAAATGAGAATTGAGCATCCTAGAGAAATAAGTGCCATGCAGCATAGGTTGATTCAAATGGAACAAAATCAAGCTCAGAATGTTTATCCTAGAAATAATAATAATAATGGAGGTAACAATAATCCATGACCAAGAAGGAATCCTCCTAATGATCAAAGGCCTCCCACTTTTATTGAATCCGCTAATGTTGTCGATCAACCTATTCCATTTTGTAGACCCTGTAAAGGATTTCATGAAGAAATTTCATGTTCCATTGCTAGAAGACTCCTAGATGAAGGAACCAATGAACACATAAATAACGTCAATCATAATTCTTCAAATCAAGGTTGTTGCACGGACATGATCCCTTCATCTTTAAACATCAACAACTTCAGTGATGAGAAAGATCTTATCACACAAATGTATGGTGAAACTCCATCTTAGGAATAAACTTTGGAAATTTCTAGAACCAAAGGTTACACTTATCAAAACAAAGGCAGATATTGTTGAAGAATCTAGGGTAGTTAGAATTAATGAGATTCTTTTATGCATGATAACTATTTGGGAGGCGTTTTTCAATTTTTCTTCTTATTCAAAACTTCTCTTATTATTATTAGAGTATGTCTTTGTTAGTTCATCAAATAGCTACCAAAACAAAGGGAAGAGAACAAAAGATGTTGGCATCATGCCAGGGCCAAAACCTCTCCCTCTTGGAGAGAAAAAAACCGCAAAAAATTCTTCTTATAGAGATTCCAATTGGCGAATACCAAGACCATGACCCTTGACCGATTAGGCCACCCCAAGACCAAGACACCAATCCTCTTTATTTTTTCATTGCTAAAATCATCATAGCTGCACCATGACTACTTCTTCACTGAGATATTCACCATACCAAAGAGGTTCCATATATATGATTGAGGTATGTCCCTAACTCCACCGAGATCATGACTGTCTCATAGATGCACCTTTAGCTAAGATTATAGCCTTGTGGTTGTGTCTTCATTGATATCATATCTATGCTAAGATTATGACTGCACCTTTGAGACAGAGTGTCTTCTCATCATGATTATGCCGAGACTATGTGTGCCACTGTGGAATCCTGAAATCATCTCCTTCATCGAGATTGACTGTGTTTTCTTTTATGACTGTGCTTCAGTGTTGAGACTGTGGTTATAAGTAGGCCAAGACACACTTATCACTTGCACCGAGACACTGTCCTTCATCACCGAGATCTATACCTTCCTGTACCCATCTGAGATTTCAAACTTGTTTGAGATTCTTGTTTCTTGTGGTGACCTCAGCAAGGTATTTATAGTTGTTTCCTCTCCATAATTAGCCGACATGACAGTGTGAAACATTGTGTCTCTATTTGCAAGACAACATGACTTCTTTAGCTTATTTAATTTATTTGTAGACCGACATGACTATGTTTTGCATTATTTTGATTGAAGACTTCTTCTTGTGCTTGTCTTGGAGGGTTGTTTAGAATTTTCTATACATGACATTAACTCTTTGACATCCTAAGGCTCTCAATGGGAGCCAATAAATAAATAAACCTCTTGCTCACGAAACCCATCCAACAAGGATTAATAAATTTATTTTACAAAAATCATAATTACAATGTCATGAAGATCGAACCAAGTTACACTTTCTTCAACAAAGATCATAATCAAAGTAAGAAACAAGTTGCATCTAAGAGTTATCAATCAGGGCTAAAAATTGATTGGGATGCATGGATAAACAATTTTAAGATTTATTTCCCAATGTTAGAACCGTTAAATATTTCTTCCCAAAGAGCAGCATTTTTCAAAGCTCTAGGCATGACTTAGCATGATAAGACTAGTGTGCACCAAAAAGATGAAGAAATTAAGTTATATGATTTGAATTGTTACATGACAAATGAAGATAATCAACCTTCTTCCTAAATTTCAAAGTTAATGATCGCTTGCTTCACAACTGCATACTGGATTCTGGGGCCTCAACCAATGTCATGACTAAGAAGGTTATGGACTAGTTAATCTTGAGAATTTCAAGGCCCTACCACAACATTTTCTCTATGGATTCAAAGAATATTGAAGTCCTTGGTGTGGTTAAAGACCTGCAGGTTGCCTAGTCTAACTATCCATATAAAATTATCACCATGGAGATATAAATCATTGATGTGCCAGATGTATGGGGAATGCTTCTATCAAGGAAGTTTGCAAGGGATCTAGGAGTATGTATTCAGTTGGATCTATCATATGCCACTCTTTCCATAGTAGTAGGTGGTATGGTTAGATTATACATAGAGGTAGAAAGAAGATACCATGTTAAAAATCCGAAGAGGCCAAACAATGATGACGAAAATGAACCACAGGGTCACCCTTCAAAACCTAATGTGGTTGTAACTGAATTCTTCCAGCCTATATATCCTTTTTCTTCATCTCATCTTGCAAGAAAGAAAAGAAGGAGGCTTGAATTTGACACAAATATGCAACGCAGTGATGAAAATTTACATCAGCGAAAAAGGGTCGAAATTCAGCAAGGGACATATGACAAGCAGCCAATCGACTTACCCATAAGAAAATAGGTGTTCCAGATTGTGCTGCAGAGATGACATTTGATGCCATTTGGCATCTTATGTATTGTATTTTTAGGCCTACACTCATAGACATACTTTTATTTTTGTCATTAGGTAGTTTTATTTTCATATATTTACATTTTATACCTTTACGTTTTGATATGTTATAATAGGTTTTTTTCTATTCTAACATATATATATATATATATATATATATATATATATATATATATATATATATATATAATATATATATATATATATATGATGATGATGATCTTGATTTTGAGCAGATATCTATTTGATGGACTTATGTTTTCTTGGATATAAGATTTTGGATTCTCACATTCCTTTAGCAAAGCAACGTGTCCCCAAGTAGAGCCAAATGTTGAAAACAATTTGTCAACAGTCCAAGGAAGAATACAAAGATGTGAATAAAAAATTTCAAAGATCAAATTCATCAACCAAACACAATTATATCATTGTAAACCCAATTTCTGCAAGATGTGTTGTAAATGATGCTAGTATGGCCATTTAATTATGTAACAACACCTACGTAAGCCTTTTATTTTAGGGAAGGATTTCATCCTAAGAAGTTTTTTAACCTCATCAAATTATGTGTGTTTCTAAACACAAATAATCGGCGGAGTTTTTATTCTAGCTTAAACCATAAAGTTAGGGTGGAATTCCATGAAAAAGTCTTAACTCCTAGTGTTATGTGTGAAAATTCTATCATTGCAACAACTGATTTATTTTACCTACTTATTTCCCAATAAGTTATTTATGAAAATCCTTAAGTAAACATTAAAATAAATTATGCTGCAGATATCACACCATAGTTCAGAAACAAACACATGCACAAGAATCAACATATCGACACAAATATTTTGGACAACAGTCCCCGGAAAAACCCAACTTGGGAAAACCGGTGCAGTAAGGGGGGATTTTATTATTCAGCAATTCTTCAATACAACTGGGTGCTAAACTGGCTTACCCAACAAAAGGAAAATACTCCATCACTTCTCCCAATCTCAGCATCAGGTTAGCTGACCTCTGCGTCAGCACTGGGCCTCTTTGCATCACCCAAGTAGGCCCTCCAATGACTGCGTAGTATGCTGCCTCTATGTCTGCCTCTCCAACCTCTGCGCTGGTCTTCTGGTGTTGTTCTCAACTCTCTGTTCCATACTTGCTGCCTCCTGCTGCTCTCTAGACCACTAGTTCGAATTTCTCATCTAACCCCGCTCTAGAAATCGAACTGACTGGTCTCCCTCTGTGTGTTCTCCAACTAACCCTCAAGCCTCTTCTTATACTTTCCAGTTGGTCCTTCAACGACCAAGATCAAATCTGTAATCAACGGCTAAGATTAGATTTGGCTTGATCCATGAATTTTGGAACCTTCTAACCTAGTTTTATATTAATACCCATTAATATTTTATTTTTCCTAACTTTAGACATAGGAACTCCATTAAAAACATTAATTATTTTAATATCTCCCAAACTAGGTACAATTTGTCCAAACCATTTCTGGGTCTTGGAGATCTCAAGCGCTTTAGCCTCTCCACCGATTTTCATGGTTAGATCGTATCCGATGCTACCCCAAATCAACACTCCCTCTTTTTGAGGACTCTGCTCTAATAATACTCCTAACTGAGCATCACTCTGATTTTTCGGCACTGGTACATGTGCTGATGCTAGGCCTCCTTGCCCAAAATCATCTGGACTTTTTCATCCCAAACGATAGCTCCCTCTGCATCCATGCTACTGCTGGTCCTTTCTCCCAACACTGCATCCACACTGCAACTCCCTGTGCATCCGTGTTGTTGTTGGTCCTTCTTCCCAACACTGCATCTACATTGCATCCTCTTCTCATCATGCTGCATCGTGATACTACTGACTGCTACTGCACTACAACATCACCCCCATTTCTGCTACTAAAATGGATTCTTTATCCTCCCCATCTTTTCCCTAAAGTAATCAAACTTTGTTCTTCTAAGGGCTTTGGTGAGGATGTCTGCCACCTGTTCTCCTGTAGGAGTGTAGCTCTACTGTACATCTCCTCATTGGACACAGTCTCTGAAAAAGTGACATCGGATATCAATATGCTTTGAACGATCATGAAACACTCGATTCTCAGAGAGCTTGATGCAACTTTGATTATCACACATGATCCTGGTCGCCTCGATCTTTTTTCTGAATAGGTTCACAAGCAATTTTCCAAGCCATATGACCTCACACGAAGCTATGCTCGCAACCATATAATTTGCCTCAATTGAGCTTAGAGCCACGGATTTATGTTTCCTACTACACTAGGAGGTCATTCTTAATCCCACGTTGAAACAATACCCAGAGGTACTTTTCTGATCCACTGAACTTCCTGCCCAATTTGCATCAGTAAATCCACTCAATATGATATCCTTACTCTTGGTTTACAAGAGTCCATAATCGGTTGTTCCCTGTAAATACCTAAGAACATGTTTGGTTGCTTCCTAGTGTGCCCACTTTTTCTCCACCATGAACTGACTAAGGGTGTTGACAGTGTAGAAAATGTTTGGCCTGGTATTGACCAGATACATCAAGGAGCCTCTGAGTTGCTCGTATAAGGTGGGCTCAACATCCTTGTCTTCTTATGCATCAATCTTCTTCCAGTTGGTGATCATTGGAGTAGCCATGCGTCTACCGTCCTCCATCCTGAATCTCTTCAGGATTTCTATAGCATATCTCCCTTGCCCAAGGAAGATCTCCCCCTTTTGCTGCCAAACTTCCAACCCCAAGAAATAATGCATTTGTCCCAAATCCTTCATGTCGAACTATGTGGCTAGATTCTTCTTGTAATCTCCGATGAGCTTGGATGATCATGTCAGGAAGAGATCATCCACATAGAATACTAATATTAGAGGCTCATTCTCTACAACCAGATAGTAGAGATTTAGATATGCGTCACTCTTGACAAATCCCATTTTCTACAAGTAGCCATTGATTCGACCATGCCATGCTCTAGGTGCCTATTTCATCCCATACAAGGCTTTCTTCAATCTGCATACATGAGACTTCTTCTCATGTGTCTCAAAGCCATCCGGTTGTTCAATGTATACCTCTTCTTCTATCACTCCATTCAGAAATGTCATTTTGACATCTACCTGATGAATCTCCCACCCCATCTGTGATGCAAGATATATCATGGTTCTAATAGATGTATACCTAGCTATCGGGGCGAAGGTCTCTTTCGTAGTCAATTCCTTCCTTCTAAGCATACCCCTTAGCCACAAACCTGGCTTTTTATTTCTCAACAATGTTGTTTGTAGTGTATTTGATCTTGTACATCCATCTCAACCCTACCACCGATCTATCTTCAGGCCTTGGCACTACCTCCCAGACATCATTCACCATTATGGAGTTGTACTCCTCTACCATCGCATCTAGCCAAACCTGATGTTGAGCTACCTTCTAAAAATTGGTAGGCTCCCCATCTTGAGCTACTAATGCCTAATATCTATCTAGTTGTTTTCACGCCCTCTTATTGTTCCTTAGTGCACCGACGAAGTCCTCTGCATCTCGAAGAATCTAACAAAGTTCCTTGCTCGTTCTTCCTCTACCAACATGTGCTTCTGTTATCTTCTCCTCATCCTGTGATTCTTCCTGACCTAAGGAAGAATTATTTTCTTCCGTTGGTTGAAGAGGTTTGACCAACAGTTCTTCTTTTGACTGCTCCTTGGAAGGCATTTCTCGAGATTTTTTGAAAGCCGTATCCTCCATGAACTTCACATCTCGTCGAACTACTACCTTCCTGATCACTAGAAGATATATTTTGTATACCTTAGAATTCTCGCTATATCCCACTAGATATCCTTTCTCTACAATTTGATCCAACTTCTTCCTCTTTTCTTCGGGTATGCAGCAATATGCTAAGCTCCCAAATATCCTAAAATGACTGACTTCAAGCGTCTTCCCTGTGAAGACTTACACTAGAGTAATCTTGCCCAATCCCCAATTAGGAGTTCTATTCTTAACATAGGTTGTTGTGTTGCATGCTTCTTCCCACAGGAATTTTGGCATATCCTGATCATACATCATGGCCCTAGTTGCTTCTACAATAGTCCTATTCTTTCTTTATACCACTCCATTCTCCTTCGTATTGTAAGGAGTCGTCCACTCTCTTTTGATGCCCTCCTTAGCGCAAAAATAAATGAGTCCTTATCGACATACTCTCCACCATTATTTGAGTGCAAAACTTTTATTTTCTTCCCAGTGAAATTCTTCACCAGAGCCTTGAACTTTTTGAATTGACAGAAAACCTCGTCCTTGGTTTTCAGAAAGTAAATCCATGTTTTCCTTGAGTGGTCATCAATGAAGGTAAGGAAGTACTCAGCACCACTAATAGCTTTTGTGGACATGGGTCTGCAGATATCTGAGTGTATCAATCCTAGTACACTCTTGGCCCTGTTTTTACTTCTAGGAAATGTTGCTTTGGCATACTTTCCTAGAGCACATCCTCCGCATACATCATCTCATTCCGTACTAAGATCTGAAACACCTATTACAGTGCTCCTAAGATTTTTCAAAGCCCCATGGTGCAAATCTCCCATTCTTCTGTGCCATAGTTCGTTCAAATCCTTGTCTTTGTGACTGCCTAATAGTGTCAATGGTCATTCTAGTTGTAGTCTGTACAACCTGTTACTTTTGATCTCGATCTGCACTTTCTTTTTCCAGCTTGGATGTTTGACGTATACTTTCTCCTTGATGAAGAAAATGGCATAGCCTTTGCCTTGAAATTGCGACACAGGAAGTAAGTTCATCCCCAATCCTAGTACATGTAGCACATTGGTAGCATAGAACAACTCTCCCATTTTTGTTTGAAAAACTATGGTACCCCTCCCTACTTGAGTACACTTTGCCTTGTTCCCCAAGGTGATCTGAAAGTTCATCTTCTCCTCCTGGTAATCTGAGAAACATTCCCAGATTCCTGTCATATGCCAAGAGGCTCCATTATCTATATATGATACCTCTGATGATGCAAAGCTAGTCACACAAGCCACTTCTTCTTCCAGTCTAGAAGCCAATATAGAGAAATCGAAATCACTTTCTCTTGTGAAATTTTCTGAAAAATCTATGCGAGTCTCCTGATGTAGATGCCTCTGCATCATGATCTCGACCCATAATTGATTTTCCCTTCCTGATTCTAATTACTTGCTCTGATACCATGTTAAAATTCTATCACTATAACAACAAATTTATTTTATCTACTTATTTCCCAATAAGTTATTTATGAAAATCCTTCAATAAACATTAAAATAAATTCTGTTGCAGATATCATATCATAATTCATAAACAAACACATGCACAAGAATCAACACATCGACACAAATATTTTGGACAACAGTCCCTGGAAAAACCCAACTTGGGAAAACCGGTGCAGCAATGGAGGATTTTATTATTCAACAATTCTTCAGTACAACTGGGCGCCAAACTGGCTTACATAATAGAGAGAAAATTCTCTAGCACTTCTCCCAGTCTCAGTGTCAGGATAGCTGACCTCTACGTAGCTCCCATATTCTCTTTATCAGCCCTTGCCTCTCTGTGTCAGTACTGGGCCTCTCTGCCTCACCCACTCAGGCCCTCTAGTGACTACACAGTCTACTGCCTTTTCATCTGCCTGAGAGGCTCTGCGTCTACCTCTCCAACCTCTGCGTTAGTCTTCTGGTGATGTTCCCGACTCTCTGTTCCGTACTTGCTGCCTCCTACTACTCTCCAGACCACTAGCTCGAATTTTTCAGCTAACCCCGCTCCAGAAATCGAATTGATTGGTCTACATCGGTGTGTTCTCGAATTGACCCTCAAGCCTCTTCTTATACTTTCTTGTTGGTCCTTCAAAAACTGAGATCAAATCTCTAATCGACAACTAAGATTAGATTTGGCTTGATTGATGACTTTTGGAACTTTCTAACCCAATTTTACATTAATACCCATTAATATTTTATTTTCCAAAGTTTAGACTTAGAAACTCCATTAAAAATATTAATTATTTTAATATCTCCCAAATTGGGTTCAATCTGTCCAAATCATTTCTAGGTCTTAGAGATCTCCAAGTGCTTTAGCCTCTCCATGATTTTCATGGCTAGATCACATCTGATGCTAGCCCAAATCAACACTCCCTCTTAGCGAGGACTGTGCTCCAGTAATACTCCTCATTGAGCATCACTATGATTATCCAACACCAATACCTATGTTGATGTTAGGCCTCCCTACCCAACATCCTCTGCACTTCTGTATCCTATATGGAAACTCCCTCTGCACCGGTGATGTTGCTGGTCCTTTCTCCCAACATTGCATCTGCACTACTACTTCCTCTGCATCCGCGCTGTTGTTGGTCCTTCTTTCCAACACTGCATCCTCTTCTCATCATTCTGCATTGCAATATCGCCCCCATTTCTACTACTGAAAGGGATTCTTTATCATCCCCATCTTTTCCTTGAAGTAATCAAACTTTTTTCTTCCAAGAGCTTTGGTGAGGATGTCTACCAACTGTTCTCCTGTAGGAGTGTATCTCAACTGTACATCTCCTTGTTGAACATAGTCTCTTACAAAGTGAAACTGGATATTAATATGCTTTGATCGATCACGAAACACTAGATTCTCAGCTTGATGCAACTCTGATTATCACACATGAGTCTTAGTCACCTCCATCTTTCTTTTGAATAGGTTCACAAGAAATTTTCTAAGCCATATGGCCTCACACGAAGTTGTTCTTGCAGCCATATATTCTACCTTAGCTGAGCTCGGAGCCACCTATTTCTGTTTCTTACTGCACCAAGAGGTCATCCTTGATCCAATGTTGAAACAATACCCAGAGGTACTTTTCCGATCCACTGAACTTCCTGCCCAATCTGCATCAATAAATCCACTCAATCTGATATCCTTACTCATGGTGTACAAGAGTCCATAATCGATTATTCCTTGTAAATACCCAAGAACATGTTTGGTTGCTACCCAGTGCACCCTCTTTGGCTCCACAATGAACTAACTGAGCGTGTTGAAAATGTAGCAAATGTCTTGCCTAGCATTGACCAAATACATCAAGGACCCTATGAGCTGCCTGTATAAGGTGGGATCAACATCCTTATCTTCTGATGCATCAATCTTCTTCCAATTGGTGATCATTGGAGTAGCCATGGGTCTACAGTCCTCCATCCTAAATCTCTTTAGGATTTCTGAAGCATATCTCCCTTGCCCAAGGAAGATCTCCCCCTTTTGCTGCCAAACTTCCAACCCCAAAAATAATGCATTCGTCCCAAATCCTTCATGTCCAACTCCATGGCTAGATTCTTCTTGCAGTCCCCAATGAGCCTAGATGATCCTGTCAAGAAGAGATCATCCACATATAATACTGATATTAGAGGCTCATTCTCTACAAAAATATAGTAGATATTTTGGATTTGCATCACTCTTGACAAATCCCATTTTCTGCAAGTAGCCATCGATTCAACCATACTATGCTCTAGGTGCCTATTTCAACCCATACAAGGATTTCTTCAATCTGCATACATGAGACTTCTTCTCATGTGTCTCAAAGCCCTTTGGTTGTTAAATGTATACCTCTTCTTCTATCACTCCGTTCAGAAATGTCATTTTGACATCCATATGATGAATCTCCCACCCCATCTGTGCTACAAGAGATATCATGATTCTAATAGATGTATACCTGGCTACCGAGGCGAAGGTCTCTTCGTAGTCAATTCCTTCCTTCTGAGCATACCCCTTAGCCACAAACCTGGCTTTGTATTTCTCAACACTACTGTCTGTAGGATATTTGATCTTGTAGATCCATCTCAACCCTACCTCTGATCTGTCTTGAGGCCTTGGCACTACCTCCCAGACATCATTCACCATTATGGAGTTGTACTCCTTTACCATCGCATCCAACCAAACTTGATGTTGATATGCCTCTAGAAAACTGGCAGGCTCCCCATCTTGACCTACTAATGCCTCATATCTATTTGGTTGTTTTCGCTCCATCTTATTGTTCCTTGGCGCACCGACGAAGTCCTTTGCATCTCACAGAATCTGACGAAGTTCCTTGCTCGTTCTTCCTCTGCCAATAGGTGCTTCTGTTATCTCCTCCTCATCTTGTGATTCTTCCTGACCCGAGGAAGAATTATTCCATTGTTTAAAGAGGTTTGACCAATGGTTCCTCTTTTGACTACTCCTCGGAAGGCATTTCTCGAGATTTTTTGAATGCCCTATCCTCCATGAACTTCACATCTTGTTGAACTGCTACCTTCCTACTCCATGGAAGATAGATTTTGTATGTCTTAGTGTTCTCGCTATATCCTACCTAGATATCCTTTCTTTGTAGTTTGATATAGCTTCTTTCTCTTTTCCTCGGGTATGCGGCAATATGCTAAGCTCCCAAATATCCTGAAATGACTAACTTTAGGCGTCTTCCTTGTCAAGAATTTCTCTGGAGTAATCTTGCCCAATGCCCGATGAGGAGTTCTATTCTAAACATAGACTGTTGTGTTGCATTTTTCTGCCCACATGAATTTTGGCATATCCTGATCATACATCATGGCCTTAGCTGCTTCTATAATAGTCATGTTCTTTCTTTCTACTACTCCATTCTTCTTCGAATCGTAAGGAGTTGTCCACTCTCTTCTTATGGCCTCCTTAACGCAAAAATCAGTGAAGTCCTTATCGACATACTCTCCTCCATTATTTAAGCGCAAAACTTTTATTTTCTTCCCCGTCAAATTCTCCACCAGAGCCTTGAACTCTTTGAATTGACAGAAAACCTTGTCCTTGGTTTTTAGAAAATAAATGCAAGTTTTCCTTGAGTGATCATTAATGAAGGTAAGGAAGTACTTGGTACCACTAAGAACTTTAGTGGACATGGGTCCACAGATATCTGAGTGTATCAATCCTAGGACACTCTTGGCCCTGTTTTTACTTCTAGGAAATGTTGCTTTGGCATACTTTCCTAGAGCACATCCTCCGCATACATTATCTCATTTTGTACTAAGATATGAAACTCCTATTACAGTGGTATTGAGAATTCTCAGAGCCCCATGGTGCAAATATCTCATTCTTCTGTGCCATAGTTCATTCAAATCCTTGTCTCCATGACTGCCTATTAGTGTCATTGGTGATTCTAGTTGTAGTCTGTACAACCTGTTACTTTTGATCTTGATCTGTACTTTCTTTTTCCAGCTCGGGTGTTTGACGTATACTTTCTCCATGATGAAGAAAACATCATAGCCTTTTCCTTGAGGTTGTGACACAAAAAGTAAGTTCATCTCCAATCCTAGTACTTGCAGCACATTGGTAGCATGGAACCGCTCTCCCATTTCTGTTTGAAAAACTATGGTACCCCTCCCTACTGGAGTACACTTTGCATTGTTCTCCATGGTGATCTAAAATTTCATCTTCTCCTCCCAATAATCTAAGAAACATTCCCAGATTCCCGTCATATGGGAAGAGGCTCCATTATCTATATACCATACCTTTGATGATGTAGAGCTAGTCACACAAGCCACTTCTTCTTCTAGCCTGGAAGTCAACATAGCGAAATTGAAATCACTTTCTCTTGTGCTATTTTCTGAAAATCTGTGTGAGTCTCCTGGCGTAGATGCCTCTGCATCATGCTCTCGATCCATAATTGATTTTCCTGTCATGTCTCGCTCTGATACCATATGAGAATTCTATCATTGCAACAACTGATTTATTTTACCTACTTATTTCCCAATAAGTTATTTATGAAAATCCATCAGTAAACATTAAAACAAATTCTACTGTAGATATCACACCATAATTCAGAAACAAATACATGCACAAGAATCAACACATCAACACAAATATTTTGGACAAAAGTCCCCGGAAAAACCCAACTTGGGAAAACCGGTGCAGCAAGGGAGCATTTTATTATTCAGCAATTCTTTTGTACAACTGGGTGCCAAACTGGCTTACCCAACAAAGAGAAAATTCTCTAGCACTTCTCTCAGTCTAAGCGTCAAGCTACCTAACCTCTGCGTAGCTCCCATATCCTTTGCATCATCTCCCACCTCTCTACGTCAGTACTGGGCCTCTCTATGTCACTCACACATGTCGTCCATTGACTGCACAATCTGCTGCCTCCAAGTCTGCCTCTCCAACCTCTGCGTTGGACTTTTGGTGTTGTTCCCGACTCTCTATTCCGTACTTGCTGCCTCTTGCTGCTCTCTGGACCACTAGTTCAAATTTCTCAGCTAACCTCTCTCCAAAAATTGAACTGATTGGTCTCCCTCAGTGTGTTCTCCAACTGACCCTCAAGCCTCTTCTTATACTTTCCTGTTGGTCCTTCAATGGGCAAGATCAAATCTCTAATCGACGGCTAAGATTAGATTTGGCTTGATCCATGACTTTTGGAACCTTCTAACCTAGTTTTATATTAATACCCATTAATATTTCATTTTTCCTAATTTTAGACTTAGGAACTGCATTAAAAATATTAATTATTTTAATATCTCCCAAACTGTGTACAATCTGTCCAAACCATTTCTGGGTTTTCGAGATCTCAGGTGCTTTAGCCTCTCCACCGATTTTCATGGCTAGAAAAAATATGATGCTACCCCAAATCAACATTAGGTGGAGTCTATTGTAAAAATGTGTTTGGGAATAATTTTAGCATATTGGTTGAATTATATTATTACAAGCACACTTGGTTTCATACTAGATCATATTGTGTCGTAGAATTGGTTAAGTTATTGAGGGTTTGTGTTTAAATGTGTATTTCCCCTTTCAAGGGTTGATATTGTAAGAATTTGATGTAAAAATATTTTAGTGTATGGTTCCTCATAGTTAAACACTATGGCTAAAACAGTTGAAGGTAAAAAATTATTAAATCCCCTTTATAGTCAATTAATTAATTTTTCTGGCTAAATTAAATTAAAATCCTAAGCGAGAAAAGTAATTAATTTTGAGTCAAAAAATAATTATAGAGAAATTAATTTCACTCCAAATGGAAAATAATAAAAAATCTGTGGGTCAAAGAGAAGTCAATTTTTGGAGGCCCCCACCAAGGGAGAAATGGATATTTTATGAAAATTTGAGCCTTTGGACCTTGGTGGTTAAATTAAAGACAAATTTTTGAGGTAATTAATGCAAAATATTAATTTTGGGATTGATTAAAAGTGAGTTTTAAGAAATATTTGAAGTTTTCCTATATAAAAAAATTGATGATGGAGATTAAAAGTTGATCAAGTTATTTTCAATGGTCAAGATTATTTTGACGAGGATCAAACCAACTAGTTGTTAGTTTCCACTTAAAGGGGTTTCTTTATATAAAGAAGCTATTGAGATTCTATTTTATATCTTTTGATGATGTAATTCTTGAACAATGGCTGCTACTGCTCTGCTGAGAACATTATTTTATCATAATAGAAAGAGTTTTGGGTTTAGTTCACAGTGTTCTTCTTCTGTTGATCTGAGGTATGTGTTAGCTGTGTGATCCTATATTGTGCTAAATAAAATTTTGAATTATTATTTCATTTGTCGGTGATAAGAACATTCTATTGATACATGTTATCTTAGGTGATCTGATTCACTATATGATCTAACAATTTTATGTTGAGAATATTATAGAGATCTATAAGTATGCTAACCCTTGGGATCCAAGTTCACAGACTATGGGGAGGAGTCGACTATGTTTGGGCTCTAAGATTTGACTGTGTTAATTGGTTTTGGAGGAGGGTTTTAGCTAATTCTATTTTTGGAAATTATTCGTCCATTGCTATTTATTCAAAAATATTTTTCCAAAATTATAATTTTTTGGGTTGAAAGGAATTTATTTGCTAATGAGAGCTTGTAAATTTAATTCTGTAACTATTGTACATTTGTAAATAATTTTCCTAGCACATTTTGTTTTGTAGCACTTGGGTATTTTGGGTTTTTATATTTTTGTATACATATTTGGGGTTTGGTATTCTTTTATTCATTTTTGCAAGTGATAGATAAAGAGTTTGAAACATAAATTTGTTTGAGTTATCCATTAAAGCAAGGAAGGTTCATCTAGGCCCTTGAGGTTAATATCTAACCTCCCCGACTTCCAACAACTCAACATCTAGCTGAAGAAGGGTAGTCGTCCAGCATTTTGTAGTGATTTTGCGGAGAAATTTTGTGTTTGCATGGGTTCCAAATTTTTTTAGGCCCTCAAGCCTAGTTTTCCACCTCCTCTGCCCCAATCACGAGACCTAGAGGCCTTCTAAGGCCTTCGTCCCTCCTTTGCTTGGCCATAACCCCCTAAGGGGCTTTTCCCTAGGTTGCTAGCCTTCAAGGCTTAGCAACAACCCTTTTTAGGGCCTTTCACTTAGATGACAACCCTTTTGGGGCCTACTGTGAGCCTTAGAGGCGCTTTCCATTGAGTCGCAGCCCCTTGTGGGGTTTCCCTTGCCTGTTTGCAGCCCTTTTGGGCTTGCCGCAACCCTAAAAGGGCTTATCCCTTAGTCGCTAACCCTTTTAGGTCCTCCTCTACCCCGGGTCAACCTTTTGAGGCCTGGAGTCAACCCTAGAGGGCTCCTCTTCCTTGGTCATGGCCTTCTTTACTCTCTTTCAGCCCTTTATTTTCCTTTTCTAGCCTTGGCTTGGGGTTTTCCTAACCCTAGCCTCTCATTCTAGCCTTCATTCAATTATTATTCAGTCATTGATTTCATATTTTATCTCTAACATTTGGTTTTGCAGTGATTCTAGAGTTAACTTAGTGGTTATAGGTTCCCAAGTTCATTGGAATCCTCTCGTATTGCCTACAAGGCCACTAGGCCTCTTCGTCTTCCCTTAAAACCTTCATTTCTATTACTGTTCTCATTTCAATTTCTGAAGTCAAGCCTAAATTCACTAAGCAATTTGCCTAAGGAATTAAAAATTAACCTAAAATCAAGCTTGGTTGATAGAAATGAATATTTTTGGACTATAGGTTAATTTCTAGATCTGATATGTTTGTTGCATCCATATAAATTTACTTACAACAGTGAAAAAATAACATAATCTTGGCCTAATAATTGATTTACAAACATATTTTGTCATTGGTGAATCATTTGTAACCATTGGGCTTGCATTACTTGGCATATTTCATCATTTACTAAAGGTTGTAATAATAATTTAAGGTCTGATATAATCTGCATAAAGGTCTGATATAAAGTTTACAGTGGTGGAAGAAGTGTTGAAAGTCATCTAAATTCACTTGGCTCTTATTTCTTGCAGCTCACTACTTTTTTGCACTCTTGCATAAGCATATCTCTCATATTGCATTAGCAATTACAAGTTATCTAATTAAGTTGGTAATTGTTTTATGTGATTGGCTAAATGTTATATGTGATATTCCTAAATGAAAATATTAAGTATAATAGAAGCATGCACTAGATAATAGTAGAGAAATTATAAAACAACACAAGGCACAAATATCCAACTCAATTTCAGAACAACAGCTGAGCCATTTTATTAAAATCTGGAATATATTGGAGTACAATAGCAAGGAATAAGTGCACCCAGGCTTGCATAAGCAAGATGAAGCAAACCTAGGTGAGATAAATGCCTCCAATGAGTAGAAACTTCGACCCAAGATGGCCTCTATGTTGAACCAAGAAATTAGTTGTTGTTGTGGTTAGAGAATAGCTCGAATCTCCCACTAGAATGCCCGAAATGGTCTGAAATCATTGTTGTAGCCTCCTGTTAATTTTTCCCACAAGACATGGGAAGGAATTGGTCCCAATCCTTCACATCAAAAAACCTACAAAATGGTGCAAACTACTAGCTAAGAAATAAAACACATTATTGAATAAAATGGGAGTTCGAGCCTGAATACTACCCATAAAATTCTGCAAATTTAACTGGGACCTCTCCTCCAAATACCCATAAAAACCCATAAAGCTTTGGACCTGATTCCAACCTTCCGAAATTACCCCCAAATAGAGTGAGCTCCTCCCCTTGCTTGGAAATTCATACCACCCAGAATTTTGTTGCAAATGGCCACCAAAAATAGCTAATAAATCCCACCAACTCCATTCCATCCTCCACAAAAAAATGTTCTCCTCCAGTGACTGCGCAGGCCCCTAATCAACCACTTCTGTGCATGCCCCAGGAAGAGAATTTTGTCCTGAAGTGCTGCCACCAAATCAACCTGTAAGCCACCTGCAAAAATGTTTCCAAATCCTCAAGAGATGGGCCTCTAATTTTCTCGGAACAATCTCTTATCTGTAGCTCTCTCCTCCCACAAGTGCATGGTCCTTTCCTACGCCCATTCTTCTCTACAATAGCTCGATTTCACCTGTAGAATCCCTTTGGTGCTACCTTAGATGTATAACAATGCTCCCCTAGGGTGGCACTCAAAATCCACTAAAGGTAGAGGTGGAATTCCTTCTTGAGAATTCCTTGTGCTAAACAACACTGATTTACTTGGCTAAATAGCTCAAGGAAACTTGTGTTCTAAAGTTAGATTGTTAGAAGATCCCAAAATCAAGGCCACTTTTCCTTTCTATAGTTGTTGCTCCTCTTCTCCCCTTGTGGGCTCCACAAATCCACCTCCTTGCCTCTTCCATTTTCCCTCCAATTCAATTTCCTCAAGGAGTGTATTTCTTCATGGGTTGTCCCCACATCCCAATATGTGATTAATCTTCCCTTTGTCCAATGTTTGGCGCCTTCACTACCACACAAAATTAAATTAATTAATTTTCACCCACTTTTCCTAAGCTTGTACCCAAAATTTTCTCCATCCGAAATTCACAAAAATTGAGGAAGGCACTTAGCAAATTTTTATTGGAAGGGATATCACACTATAAAAGTGACATTTTGGGTAATGCTCTTGTTTCTCATTGATGTCATTGTTGTTGGATAAGTGGATACATTGCTGAATAAATAGCTCTTGTGGATTCGTAATCTAAGTTACTCTTAAAGCACTTAATCAAGTTTAATCATAATTGTGATATGAGATCTAATTTTATCCATAAGTATAATCTTTCTCATGTATCTAATTGGCATATTGGTTTTCTAGTGTTATAATCTTTAAGATTTTCTAATTGTGCATAAAGAATTGTATCTAATTGTTTGAGAATTGATCTTGTCTTAATCTTGTCATTGTCTATTGGTTATATTGGCAACATTTTCTAGCACCATTTATTTTGAGCACTTCTTCTCGTGGTGAAGGTTTTCATTATTTCATTGTTTAAGTAGTTGTAACTTGTCTTTAAGTACTTAATATCTTTAACAATCTCACTTTAATAGAATTCACTCATACTTTCCACTTGCATCTTAGGCCTAGTTTTGCACTAATTAATTAACTACCAAGAATAAGCTTGGTCGATAGAGATATAGGCCCACCTTTCTCATCTAGTTTTCGAAGTCTAGAACCTCTTTAGTCATTAACATAGTGACCTTGTAGTCGTTAGAGCCACAATCTCTGCAGCGCCGAAGGGATTGGGTGGTTAGAACTCAAGGGGGGGATCGTTAATCAAGCCATAGCTTGCTTCCCCTTGGTTTCTCTCTCACAATCTACTGTAGATACTAGCCTCAAAACAGTTGAGAGGAAGGACTCACCTAGGTAGGCATATAATTTAAAATAAACCAAGACTCTGCATCTCACTTATATTTTAGGAGTTGCATCTCATTTAGGATAGTGAAGCATCCTAAGGAAACAACTGTTCATCTGGTTACTTGGTATATAATTTGTACAAAGCAAGTAGTTTACTCCATTAAGGCATTGGTCTTTCAAAATAAATCAAATCTAATCATTGATCTTGCTAAATTAACCGAGTTTCTAGGACATTCAATTGTGTCTCGTGGACTTGATGGTTGCCAACGGGTCTCTCATCTTCACATCTCATAGGGACTACCCCCTATAGCCTGTTGTAGGGAAACACTAGAACGAAGAGGGTGGGGATCAAAGTGATAGCCCCCACCCTGAGCATTGTCACGTATTACCTATAAAAGGTGACAACAAAATTATATTTTTAAATTCAAAATTAAAATGTATTTGTAGGTTAGCTCTAGGGAAGATTAGGCCATGTCGGCCCTCTCCAAAAGCCACCTTCATTACTATAAATACAGGCTTGGATCCTCCTCAAATGAATAAAATTATTTCATTGATCTGAGGCCTTGGATAGTCACAAACATATGAAGCAGTAGGCCAAGGTTGGAGATGGGTTTTGGCATTAAAAGTTTTATCTTTCTGGAAACTTTTGCACCATTCAAAGGTTCCCTCTTTATGGATTAATTCACATTTTCCTTAGGCCCATTTTTGCATATGATTGAGGAAATTTGTTGGTCTTCTGAGGAAATATTTTATGAGGTTCCTCTCCCATATTGGAAAAGCCTCCTAAGGCTTGGACCTAAGGTTTGTGGTTGTGCTATGAGGAAATTCAGGCCTCCTTTTTATGGCTTATTCAGACTGATCTAAGGAGTCCTCTTAAGACGTGTTTTCAGGCCTGGTTGAGAGATTTTCTTGACCTCCCATGAGGTTCATTGCGAATTCATCTAAGGATTGCTTCTGAGACTCTCCATGGTAGAACAAGTGTTGGCAGAGGGCTATTCTACGGATTGAGCCTTTCCCTTAATCTAGGTTTGGTTGCTTATCCTTGTGGTTGTTGTGGCTGAACTTTATGAAAAATCTCTGTGGGAACTTCACATTGTTTTAAGGTTGATTACAAATATATCTAGAAACCTATCATTTACCTTAGTTTCAAATCCTCTTGAGATTAGGACCTTTTCCTTTTCTAAGACCTGATTTGAGTCTCATTTGCACCATCTAAGGGTTGGTTATGCAACAATGAGACGGGTTCTGAATTATCAAGTACAAAGCCAAGTTTAAGGTGCATTGACCTCCTTTTAAGTCATTATATAAAGTTTGAACATAAATAAATTGAAGGCCAAAATTTGGGGAGCATCTATGGGTAATTTCACATTTTTATTGAAGGTATGTACTAAGGTTTCAAAGGTCAAATTCACATATAATTGAGGCTTTTATTTTAGGCTTCCTTGTGCCTTAGTTCGACCTTCATCACAAGGACATATTTGGTAAGTTGTTGAGAGTTTCAAGGATGTATTAGAAAGTAATACCAAAATTAAATTGAAGACAAACTGTGTTCCTCTTCATATTATTATTAAGGCATCTTAAAGTCCTAATTTCTTGTTGAAGAAAACTGAAGCAGAAGTATAGTTTCGTTAACTGAAGACATTTATAACATCATTGCAAATCTAAAGGTCTATTTCGTTAAGGTTTAAATCTTGGAGCTTTTTCAATCTATCTTTCCAAAATCTTGAATAATACTCATTCATCATAAGGTGCAATGAGTTGTTGGGGTCTGTGCAATCAGAATAAGGAATGTGTTATGCAAGAGGGGATCTCAAGAAGTTATCTCAGCTAACATTGAAACACAACTATGTTGCAAACCTATTTTGTTCGAGGATGTGTTGTTAAGGATTGACTGAGACCTAATTCAAGAGGCCTGATTAGAGGTTTATTGAACAATCATTTGTGCAAAGACTTGCTATGCTAAATCTTCCCATTGTCTTGTGAATATCTGAAGTTTCCTTAGCCAAAATTAGGATCATAAATCCAGACTAACACCAATAGTAGATTTAGACTAGCATGAACCCTGTATAAGGGCACATTCAGATCAATTTTAAAAATATGAGGTCAATCAAGGACATATCTTCTCATCAACAACTTAAATAAGGTATGAAACAAGGTCTTGTTCAGTTTTTATTTTTGAAGAAGCGGTCTTGAAGCGTGGAAATTAGTTTGTTGAGATATGTACATGTGGCATTACTAAGTTACATACTACTAAGTCTTGAAATTTGTGTCATAATAAGTACATGACACTATTGATCTGTATGTGGTTGAACTGCTTGAGCTAAGTATACATGTTGCTAATGTTAAGAGAATGTTGAGTGTAGGGTTGGCAATAAAAGAACATTTTTACTATTGTTGCATCAAGTATGTATGGGTGGACAGAGAAGTTATTGACGAAGAATCAAAGATCTATGGTTTGCAGTACTGCTCGTATAACAAAGTATAATTGAGGCAGTATGATTGACAGAGTATAGAGGATAGAGCTTTGTTATAGACATTTTTGGGCACTTCAACCCCAATCATAAATGTCCATAAACTGAGGGCTCCTAAGTCCCTAAAAGTGTTGCTTCACTGCCTAAAGTAACAAGGTCAACTGATTACATCATCTCCCAGAAGTTCTCCATTGAAAACTGTTCATAAATGGTCAAAACTGGACCATACTGAAAGCTCAGTGCAGAGGGTGCGATGCATATCACCTTCCCATTGTACAAGGTGTGATGTATACTGAATTGCTCCTCTATAGGGTGCGATGGTCAGGAATGGACAAATGGCAAGGACAAAAATGCGAGATGAAAGATCATGGAATCTTCTAGAAGCTTCCCCTTTGACACTTGCCTCTCTGTTTTCGACCAGGGATGAGTAAGAGATCATCATTCTCCAAGTGGAAGCAGGAACTATCAGTGAGAGGACACTAATCAAGATCCCAGAAGATGACTCACCTCTCTGTAATCATCTATATATGGATCCCTGATCACAGAGATCCAGACGCTGAAATTTTGTATCTTATAGAGAAGTGTTGTTGGTTTTCTGGTGTACATTCATAGTGATTGGGTGATATAAGCTTTGCTTGAGGTGAAGAAGGGCTTATTAGCTGGAGGATGATGCTGGGTTAGAGCACATGGTCGTAATCCTCTTGCTACTTTTCATCTTAATAAAGCTATTCTTGTTTCCTTCCATATTCTTGAGTACTTGTTTATATATGCATGTATATGGTTAATACACATTTGATCCAGTATTATTTATGAATTTAGATCCTTGTTTCTTGGATACTAGTATGTTTCTGTGATTCCACAGGTTCTTTTGAAGTTGGGCAGACAAAGAAGAAGCAGCAAAGCTCTATCAAGAAGGAGAGGAAATCAAGCGCAAGACTAAGGTTGGTCTTCTTGGTCCTCCTCTCATCTATTTTCATAAAAGGAAACAACAATAGAATTTGATTGTTTGTTTCTAAGATAGCCACCCATATTAGTGGGAATAGCAGCATCCAAGTGGACACTATTCCCATATAACAAAATGGCGACTCCACTGGGGAGCGACTAGATTACTTGTTAGCCTATCTATCTTTGTTTCTCTTATAAAATTACAGACGGAGCCTGAAGTCAAGCCAGCTAGCTTTCGAACTGCATTTGTTATACAAATGCAAAGTAGATCAATCCTGCTTTAGTCTATCTTCGTGTTTTGTTTATGAATTAAACAATAGATCTGCAAGCAATCTAATTGCCCTAAGTGGTGGCTCTAGTAACCTCTTAGATCACCCCTGTGTTTTACATACATTGATATTTATTTATTCGGCCTAAACACCTGAACTAGATTGCAAACTGTGAGTGAAATCCTATTTGAAGTCTCGCACTGCTACTATCACACCCTGCCTTCAAGGCAGTCTGTATGCATCCCACTTCCCGAGTGCAGTAGATGCGCTGCATACTGATTTCGCTTTGTAACCGGTGCGATGGTCAGGGAGGGTTAACTTTACCCTTAGACTGTGGATTTTTCTCACTGTTTTCAGTCTTATTCAAGAGTTTTTGTTGTTTGTAGTCAGTGTACTTCTGTGAAAACCCCCTTCTCTTGCATAATTCTGCCTCCTTAGTGCAAAGAACTATAAATGTTTTTATGTATTGTGCGTCGTTTTTAATTCTCTTTTGCAAAAAAGTAGCATAGTCGAACTGTCGTCTCTAGATCTGAAAGTGTTGTAGCTGCCGTTTTCAGTTTTAGGAAGCAATCCCTTTGTTCTTGTTAGTCAATTATACAGTTACTATTGCATAGGATTTGAATTAGTAGTTTTAAAGTGTCGAAAAGCAATTTTCAT
>APFE030152103.1:0-23082 GCA_000404065.3 Pinus taeda
AAATTTCATCATTTGAGCTAAAATTTCAAAGGGAAAAGTGAAATTCAGTGTTGCATTAAATCAGTGAAAAGTGTCAAAACATAACATTAGCAAAATGGGTTTTTTAAGAAGCAAAAATTTAACCCATGACTTAAAAGTCTTTATATACAAGTTTCCACCAAAATCAAAGTCATTGTGCAAATCAAGTGCATAGGGAAACATTGCAAAGCATTGAGAGAACAAAGTGCGTTGTTTGGAGTGAGTTGGAGGCAGTTTTCAGGGCGCGGTGCACACAGAGCCAACCCAAAGTGCAAAACTTCAACAGGCGCGGTGCACACAGAGAGCACGGCGCACACCCACAAAGGCCAAAAACCGTGCCAAATTTCCTCAAGTTGCTTGTGAAACCCCTCAAATTGACAGGTAGGCTCTATGTCACAGCTTGCTCATCAAATTTTATGAATGATATGGTGGTTTATGGCTATGTTTCCACAAAACTCATAAAACCAACCACTCAAAAAACATCAAAACCATGGTGGCTAGGGTTGCAAAATTGTGGTGTTATTGCCAAGGTTCCATTTTCACTCCTCATTTTACCCTTGATTTCCATTTTTCCCTATCCCCCCTTTTCTCATTTTTCCTATTATCCATACCCTAAAACACTACCAAACCCTATTCCCTTTCCCCTCCTCTTATTTGTCAACATAACACCCCAAAACCCTACCTTATCAAATACCCAAACCCCTTACATATCCCTAAACAAACTTCTCCCCATAACCCCTATTCCCATCATATTACTCCCTTCCTAATACTCCCTTTTTTCATTGTTCCCCTTGGTGGCAGATATCACAAAGGCACCCAGCTTCACACCATCATCAAAGGACAGCCCAAGTACAGTACACACAGTAGTCATGGCATCAGAGCATTCATCGGAGTATGAAATGGAGACACAAAGTGACTCATCCTCGGAAGAACAGGCTCCCAAGAGACATCACAAGAGTGGCAAACATGTTAGGGATGAGCCAACTACCCTCACTGAATTGCAGGCCTACCCTCTTGCCATGTCATGCTTCCAGCACCTATCATGTTTTAAATTTTGTCAAAGGGTGGCTAATGTTAGAGTTCATCATGAGTTGGCCCGTCTATTTTTGCTTCACCTACATGGAGGTTAGTCTATCTTGGCCAGGGTCACCTTCACATTGACACCTGAAACTATATTAGTGGCAACTGGCATACCGAATGTTGGAGAACAGTGGCACAAGAAAAAGAAGGTGGATAGGCAACATTATGAGCCTTACATTAAGGCCAGATTCTTGAGGCAGCTCACAAGAGTCTTTCCATTCAGATATTTGAAAGATGAGTATGCTCCGCTCATGAAATTGATCATGAAGTACTTCAGCTGTGAGTGGAGGTTCTCTCACCTATATACCTACCACGTCAAGTTGCTTATGCACTTTACCAGGGTGCGGATGATGAACCTCCCATTTTTCATTTGTAGGAACATAGAGAAGATGAACACCTTCATGTGGCATAAGACCCCTCAGTAATAACTTAAAAATGTTGATCACTTTGCTCTTATCCAGATTTTGGTGGATCATCAGTTGGGATTACATGGCATTGCTTGGGAGGACTTCATCTCCCATGACCTCTTCAGCACTTCACAGGTACTATCAGAGGCAGAGCATGAGATAGGTGATATTTCTGATCAGTATGAGCACCATGAGACCACTATTATGCCAGTATTTGTTACATATCATAGAGGCAGTAGGCACTTATTTGCAGCAGCAAAGCGAGTGTTATCTCCACTCGGGGTGGAAGGGGCCTCGCTTCTGGCATCGACGACATAGGTACAGGACAAGGGCAAGAGACCCATGCATGATGAGGGGCCATTAGGTGAACACGAGGCCGACTTCATCCTCATTCAGGATGATGATGCAGATGTGGAGAGTGCTTGACTTAGGATGACCATTCAGGAGTAGAACACGAAGATCCAAGACTTGTCACTCAATCTGGAGAGGGCCAAATGGATCATTAGGTATTTGGAGCAGAGGAACAAGTAGCTTGAGGACTAGCAAAAGATCATGGAGCTGCAAAGCATCCGTGAGAATCAATAAGCTGCCTAACAAAGGCGGATTGAGCTCACCACCTTGGAGCAAGAGATTAACAACGACAGTGAGTCCTGGCTAGAGCGGATCAACATCCACCTTGAGAGAATGTTGGAGAAGGCCGACAGAGACAAAACCACACTGAGGAGGATGGTTTATCATTACAGGGCACAGAACATGAGTTTGAAGGCTCGGATAAGGAGCTTGAAGGCAAAATTGAGCAGAGCAACCAAGAGAAAAAAGAGGCAAAAAGAGAAAGATAAGCTTCGAATCTTGGCTGAAGCCTCTGTGGCCCAGCATAGTGCCTCGTAGAGAACCTCCAGCCCAAATTTATAGAAATTTGGGGCAATTTTGGTCACATGGTAATTTTTGGGTCACAACATAGGTTTTTTTCTCCCTGTGGTGAGACGCTTAAGATTGGGAGCTCCAAATCAGGAATGGCTTGCATTTTTGGATTCAGCATGCAAAATCATGACTACTAGTTCTTGGACAAGAAATTTGGGCATGATTTGAATCTCCAGGAGGTCAAAAACACCCAAAAAATGGCCTCTCTGCCCCTATTTTGACACACAAGAAGTAGTTTTGGGAGAATGAATATTTGGAGGGGCAAATGAGCACCAAATTTAGAAATTCCACTTGGGTTGGAAAGTAGACAGGCCAGGCTTTCCAACAAGTGCACTTGGGCACATTTTGGACTCATGCAGGTGCCTCAAAACAGCCTCCAAAGTGGCATGGTGCATATAGAATTTGGTGCGGCGCATATAGAGAAAAAGGCCAGATTTACCTCCGTTTCGCGAATTTCCACAAGTGGGCCCGATCATCTACACTTCACTTTCTCGGCACATAAGGAAAATTTTAAAGTATTTTCACTCCAGATTGGCTTCTATCCAAGTGGAAGAGGGAGGCAAATAGCCACCCAAGCCATTTGTCATGTTTGTAACTCTGCACCTGTAGCTAATGGTTGGCTTTCCATCTCCATTTTGTAATGATTCATGAAACTCCCCAACCCTTGGTCGTTCTATCTCCTCATGGCACATTCTATATATTGTATGCAAACCATTTGCAAAGGGTTGGTTGGCTTGTAACTTCTGGGAGACTGTGGGAAAGAAACTCTATTTCTTCATTGTATATTTTGATAGAGGATTAGTGAAAGGTAGCGGCTCTGTTTCATGAGATTCAAGTGATTGTGAGTGTAGAAAATGTGTCTCTTATGTTTCATATGTATTTCATTATGTTTCATAGTTCATTTCATATTCATTTCCAGTGAAATTTTCTAAGTTAGATAAGGTAGAATTCATTTTTATTGCTCTGCCTGTGGGAAAATTTCATATTTAGCGTTCTTTCTTCTCTTGAAAGGATTCATGTACTCATGCCCTTTTCACCCTCCTAAGAAATCTCTCCATTCTGCATTATTTCAAACTAAATTGATAGACTTTCCGCCTGTCTTGCCTCACGAATTAATCTGTGCCTTTGTATTAAATTCTCTGCTCATTGTTGTTTGTTGGTCCCATACCATCCCAGAAACTCAGTCATTTATAAAAAATTGCTTTTTGTATCCATAATTACTTACTAGCCTAAGATCAATATTTCACTGTAAGTCATCTCAGACCATTTTGTTTATCTATTCACTAAGTGTGACTCGGAGAGAGCCCTCTCTTGTTCTGGTAGGGCTAGCTACCAGACTGAGCATGGTTTGTGGTTACCGTGAATTTTGCCTTCCTTCAGCCTAAGGTGGATTTAGGTGCTAACATAGTGGCGAATCCACTGGGGATGAAATCAATCCCCTTACTTCTTGATAATTCTAAGCTTCCAGATGATAAGTTTAGGATTTGATAGGTTGAGTAAAGTTGGTTGTGTCCTTTGATTTTTCTCAATAGCACGTTGGCTTCTAGAAGATATACCAGAGCTAATCCAGATCCAGATCCTCTACACATCTACGAAAATCCCAATTTGATTTCAAGAATTCGTCATCAAGAAAGCTCTATATTGCCTGTGTTCAAATCCCATTCATGCCTAGACATTTTTGAGTATATTGAAGAGCTAGAGTTTGATGAGCAGTTTCAATTATCGTTGTTCGAAACCAAACCCGAAAGGGCGGTTGACTCTACTGTCCACAATCCACAGTTCATTGTAGACTTGGAGACGAAAAGGGCTAATTGGTCAATTGATAACTACATTGTAACTATGCTTCAAACTCCAATTGCTAGCCCCTTACAAACTGTGCACACTCCTCCAACACATCTGAGGACAAATCCATCAAGAGTGATGGCTGCCCGTTTTGCACCCCTTGTTCTGCCTCAAGTTTTAGATGATATGCCCACATATTATCAAAGCAAAATCCTGTTTTTTGATGGCACCCCTAATGGAATTACTGCTCAACAACATGTGGACAAAATGGTAGATTTCTATGAACTTCATGAGATCGATGTGGAGAATGTGGCAATGAGACTCTTTGTACAGACATTTGTAGGTGAAGTGAGGAAATGGTTCAGAGGTTTTCCGGCTGCACGTATCACTACCTTGGCCGATCTACAAAGACAATTTTTAAACTGTTGGGAAGTGAAAAAGAATCCTCTTCAAATTTTGGCTGAATATGAGCAAATCAAAAGAAATGCTGGTGAGTCAGTCCAAGACTATTGCATTAGATTCAATTCAGTTTATAACGAAATTCTAGATCATCTAAGACCACCTGTGGGACTATCCATGGTGAAGTTCCTAGATGGTTTTTATGCTGACATGGCTTATCAATTAAGAGAGAGAGAACCAGCCACAATGGAATACATGCAGAAGATAGCGGTCAGCGTTGAAGAAAATCTGCTAACCAAGAGGACTAGAGCAAAGGCAGAAAAGAAGGTCACCATAAAGGAAGAATCTTCCTCAGTAGATCAACTACTTCGGAAGGTAGAGCAGATGCTTGAAAGGGTGAAAGTTGACAAACCGGAGCCACAAGTTAAAAATCCTAACTTTCGTGGTCAGGAACAACAACAATATAGAATAAGACAGAGAGATTAGCGAGCCCAAGAGTAGACTGCACAACGGCCAGTTCAGACACCTTTGTAGCAAAATTTGTGCATGGACCAAAATTAGATGAGGATGGGAATATAATAGGTGAAGAAAATCACCTCTTTACTCCAGATTATTTGCCTATTTATCTCACTAAGGATGAGGAGTATGCAGAAAGTTCAGTTGTACACAAAGATGTAGATTTCATTCTAGCAAACGACACTGTCTTGGAGGAAGAATCAGATGAGTACCAAAGAGGCTATATGAATGCTCTGTCCACCCAACAACAGTGATATTCACTTAGAAACAGAGATGTGCCACTCAAACCAATTCAGAAAAGGAAGGATACCGAGGCATTAAAGAATGATTCATCAGTTGCACAAAGGAAAGGAAAGGAGGCGGTTGATCTGGAGAGCAGCAAATCACCATCAACAGAACAATCACATCAGCAAGTTGCATCGAAAGAAAAGGAAAGGAAAGAAATCCCAATCAAAGAGGTAGAAAATATTCCCACTTTTAATTTAGAGAATGAGATTTCTAAATTAAAGGTATCCATTCCCTTGACTGAAATAATGAAGAACAATAGTTATAGAGGACAAGTATATAAAATGTTGAATTTGGACCCAATGTCCGACATGGTGAATGTCAAAGATGATCAACCTGAAATGATTTTTGGGCCAACATCGAATGGTGAGTCCCCTGATAGTGATGTGCTACCTTTTTATATCAGTTTAAGATTGCATGATTTCGTGTTACACAATGCCATGTTCGATTCTAGAGCTTCTCACAATCTCATGCCCAAGGCTATCATGGATAGACTGGGTCTGGACATCACCAGGAAATACCATGATCTCTATTCATTTGATTCCAGCAGAGTAAGATGTATAGGACTCATCAAAGACTTGGTTGTGAGTCTGGATCAACTCCCAATGAAGAATGTTTTGATGGATGTTGTGGTAGTAGATATTCGTCCCAGGTTTGGCGTGCTTCTTTCCAGGTCTTGGGTAGCGAAACTGAAAGGGAAACTACAACTAGATTTATCCTATGCAATGATTCTAGTGTTTGGTCAAATGAGGAAATTGTATCGGGAACAAAAAATGAAATACATGATCATAAACAAGGAGAAACCAATAAATCATCTGATTAATTATGTACATACAAATTTAGAGTCTTTTGTTTTGTATTCAGACAGTTTCAATGATATCGATAGTTAGTTAGTAGAAGCAGATGATATTCCGGAAATAACAGAAAATTTCAGAGGAGTTTTAGAGAAAGAAGAGCAAGAACAGCAGAACATCGTCGAGCAATCAGCTGAAAGTAATGGACAACAAGCAGACAAAGCACAACAAACAGATTTCCAGCACTTTCAAGAGGAGGAAGAAGGTTTGTGGACCATGGATTTCGATGGAGCAGTGGGAAATGATGGCACTAGAATTGGAATTTGGGTATGTAGTCCTTTCTCCGCCCCGAACAAAGTGCCTAGTAACGTGCGGGTATGCTCTTACAAGTTGGCTTTTGAGTGTTCAAATAATGAAGCTGAGTATCAATCTTTGATTGCTGGCCTAAAGATTCTAAGAAAGCTGAATGTTAAGAGGATTTCAGTATATGGTGACTCTAAATTGGTTATCAAGAAGGTCAAAGGCGAATATCAAGCAAAGCATCCTAGGATGCGGGCTTACTGTAATGCAGTTCTAGACATCCTAAAATTATTTTCAGAATACACCTTGACATGTGTGCCTCGTATACAAAATAGAATTGTTGATGCCCTTGCTAAGGCAGCAAGTAGTTTGAAAATCCTAATGAACTCTAGCAATAAATTTGAAATCCATGTCAAGCATCGTCCAACAGTTCTAGACAATCAGAGATATTGGCAAGCTTTCCAAGATGATGAAAAGATTGATGATTTTCTGCAAAACAAAGGCAAGTTCAAGGAAACCTCAATTGATGTAGATAATGACGATGGTAAAGGTAATGGTACAGATGAGGTGCAGATCAATGAAATGGACATGTTGCAGCTGAAGAATAACATTATTCTTAAAGGCTTGATACCTTTAGAAGAACTCTTTGATCAAGATGATGTAGCCCGCAAGCCAACATTGCAGACAACAGAGAAGGGTATGGAAGAGGTCAATATCGAAACAAATGTTGATCCTAAATTGCTAAAATTTTCCAAAGCATTGCCACCTAAGATCAAGGACAAATATATTAGTTTGCTGTCTTCATTTGTAGATGTGTTTGCTTGGGATTATTCTGACTTAAGGACATACGATACTAACATAATTCAGCACACTATACCCATCAAGCCCAATCAGAAACCATTCAGATAGAAGTTGAGAAGGCTAAATCCAAGGTTGTTTCCATCTATTGAAAAGGAGATAAACAGGTTGTACAAATCAGGGATCATTATGCCAATCATATTTTCGGATTGGATCTCTAACTAGGTGCCCGTACAAAAGAAGATAGGTGAGATTCATTTATGCATTGATTTTAGAAATCTCAATAAAGTTTCATTAAAAGACAACTATCCAATGCCCAAAATGGACCATATACTTCAGCGAGTAGTGGGAGCATCTCATATGTCACTACTTGATGGTAATTCCAGATATAACCAAGTTTCTGTCCATGAAGATGATTGAGACAAGACAGTGTTCACCACTCCATGGGGATTTTTTCATTACGCTAAAATGCCTTTCGGTGTAAAGAATGCGGGTGCCACATTTCAGTGCGCAATGGACTTGGATTTTGCAAATGAGAAGGATGTCTTTTTGGTGATGTACCTGGATGATTTGACAGTGTTTTCCAAATCTGATGAAGAGCACATGTACCCTCTAAAAATTGTCTTCCAAAAGTGCAGAAAATATGGCTTGTCACTGAATTTGAAGAAGAGCTTGTTCGCCATGGAGGAAGGAAAACTACTCGGGCACATTATCTCAAAAGATGGCATTCGTATTGACCCAGCAGGTGTGCAAGCAATTCAGCAAATCAATCTGCCCCAGAATAAAAAGGAGATACAATCTTTCAATGGTAAAATGAATTTTCTACGCCGCTTTGTACCTAATCTTGCTGAGCACCTAAGAGAGATGACAAACATTCTTAAGAAGGATAGCCAAGTGAAATGGATGAAGGAGGCTGTAAAATCTTTCAATTTGGTCAAATTGGCTCTTTCCTTAGCTCCAGTTCTAGTCAGCACGGACTACACTCAGGATTCCATATTGTTTTCATTCGCTTCGAAGCATACTATGGCAGCTGTATTATTGAAGAAAAGAGATGATCATGAAAGACCCATTGCATTCTTCAAAAGAGCTATAAGAGATGCAACCTTAAAGTACAACATCATTGAGAAGCAAGCCCTTGCACTTGTGAAGGCACTGAAAGATTTCCGAGTATTTATTCTACATTCTCATATTTTGGACTATGTTCCTAACGCTACTGTTAAAGATGTTTTAGTATAGGACGATCCAGAAGGAAGATGAGGCAAATGGATTGTAGCCTTGCTAGAATATGATGTGGAAATAAACCCCACAAAGCTGGTTAAAGGACAAGGATTGGCAAAGTTAATTGTTGAATCAAACTTGTACGCCTTGGACATAAATCTGATCACTGCTATGTCCGTTGAGAATGAGGAAGGATCGTCAATTCATGTATCTAAAATGTTTTCTCTTTCTCCGTGGTATTCAGATATCATATATGTGCTTAAAAATTTGTCACCACCGCCCGACATGACTAGAAACAAAGTGAGAACACTCAAGTTGAAGGCTGCCAAGTTTTGCATTCTAAATTCTGCACTGTATTGGAAAGATCCTAGTGGCGTTTTGTTAAATTGTTTGGTGGAAAAGGAAGCAAAGAAGGTCATGGAGGACTACCACCAAGGAGACTGTGGTGGCCACCTTTTCTGGAAGTCAACAACAAACAAAATTCTGAGAGTGGGGTACTATTGGCCGGCCTTGTTTGCTGATGTATATAAGATGGTCAAGCGCTGTCATAAGTGTCATATTTTTGAAGGAAAACAGAAGTTACAGCTTGTACCACTCAAGCCCATTGAGGTGAGTGCCCCTTTCCAGTAATGGGGGTTGGATTTCATTGGTGAAATTCATCCCGCTTCTTCCGGTCAGCATAGATGGATCCTCATAGCGACAGATTATTTCATGAAATGGATCAAGGCAATTCCCACCAGACAAGCTACAGATGCGGCAATCATTTCATTCCTTGAAAATAACATCTTGTCTCGCTTTGGTTGCCCGTATAAGTTAATCACTGATAACAAAACAACTTTCAAATAAAAAAGGATGGTAGAGTTTTGTCATAAATATCACATCATTTTGGGTCACTCAACTGCCTATCATCCGCAAGGCAATGGATTGGCAGAATCTTCGAATAAATCATTGGTCAAAATCATCAAGAAGTTGTTGGAAATAAACAAGAAGAGCTAGCATAAGAGGTTGGTCAATGCACTTTGGGCAGATCTGGTCAGTCAGAAGAAATCCATTGGTACGTCACTGTTTGAGCTTGTTTATGGAGTTGATATAGTATTTCTTACATCTCTCGCTACCCCGGTAGTCAAACTTCTTCAGGAGGCCGATAGTGAGGAAGATCCCATGCAGAGAAGGCTGAATCAAATGGTCCACTTGCAGCAGACCAGAGAAGAAGTTTTCAAGAACACATCCAAATTGCAGGAGAAAATCAAGAAAATTTATGACAGAAAGGCAAAGGTGGACAAATTTCAGGTGGATGATGTGGTGTTGAAGTGGGGTGCAAGGAATGAGGAGAAAGGAAAGCACGGTAAGTTCGAGAACCTCTGGAAAGGTCCTTTCAAGATTGCAGCATATCGGGGTCAAAATACCTTTCTTCTGAAGGAAATGAATGGAGAAGATTGTCCAGGAGGGCCGATCAATGGTCGACTGCTCAAGCGGTACCATTTCTTAGTTATTAATGCTGCTTCCACTGTCACTGTAAATACCATTTTATTTCAGTTTAGTTAGAGTTTGTTAAGCTAGTCTTCAAGCCATTTCGATGTCAAATTTGAGTCAGTTTTTTGGTCATTTCAGTTTCATAAATGAGTTAGAGTCAAGTGTTGTTTGTCGAAATGATGACTCCATAGCCCAATGGACAAAGGCACTGTCTGGCTCTCCCAGAGATCTGTTGTTCTTGGCACCTCCAAGGAGCTACCATCCCCCATTGGAGCCAATGTTAGAGTCGGTCTGGTCAGTCCTCCGTCAAAGATCAAAACTCTTTATGCATTTCAGTTTTAGGTGTCCCACTCCATTCACCAAGCTGCATTCTACTAGGG
Source organism: Pinus taeda (assembly GCA_000404065.3). Lineage (NCBI taxonomy): Eukaryota > Viridiplantae > Streptophyta > Pinopsida > Pinales > Pinaceae > Pinus > Pinus taeda. Next base: position 10,372 of record APFE030152103.1, read on the forward strand.
GCATGCCATAATCTAACGGAAAAGGTCATGCTAGTCATTTCCCCTCATGTCTGGCTCCTACTGGCTTAGGTATTTTGTTAATGATCACTAAAGTCCATAACAGGCAAGGTCTGGTCCTTTAATGGACAAGAGTCATTTTCGATCATTAGATCTAGGGATTAATAAATTTGTTCTTCAAATATGTCCAATAAAGCCATGCAAGCCAGAGTGAGGCCCTTACAAAGTTATGATTCAAAGAGTTTCATCGTCATCGTGATAGACTTCGACTGTTCTTCAAAACTCTGTTTTGAAGAAAAGTCAAACAGTGTCATTTGTGATAAAATTTTCAAAAAATTCGTCATTTGATTTCTTCAGGTGTAGGCATGGTTTTCGTGGCCAAATGCCCTGTCATGCAATCCCTACAAAGAGTGCTGAAAATTTCATCATTTGAGCTAAAATTTCAAAGGGAAAAGTGAAATTTAGTGTTGCTTTAAGTCAGTGAAAAAGTGTCAAAACACAACATTAGCAAAATGGGTTTTTTAAGAAGAAAAAATTAAACCCATGACTTCAAAGCCTTTATATACAAGTTTCCACCAAAATTAGAGGAATTTTGAAACTCAAGTGCATAGGGAAACATTGCAAAGTGTTTGAGAGGAAAAGTGCATGTTTGGAGTGAGTTGGAGGCAGTTTCCAGGAGCGCGGCGCACATAGAGGGCGCAACGCACATAGAGCCACCCCTCAGTGCATTTTTTCAATGGGCGCGACGCACTGGGTTTGGTGTGTAGAACACACCCAAAAAGGGCCAAAACCGTGCCAAATTTTTTCAAATTTCTCGTGAAGCCCTCAAATTGACAGGTAGGCTCTATGTCATCACTTTCTCATCAAAGTTTATGAATGTTATGGTGGTTTATGGCTATGTTTAATTGCCACAAAACTCATAAAACCAACCACTCAAAAAACATCAAAACCATGGTGGCTATGGTGGCAAAATTGTGGTGTTAGTGCAAAGGTTCCATTTCACTCCTCATTTTTCCCTTGCTTGACATTTTTCCCTATCCCCCCTTTTCTCATTTTTCCTATTATCCCTACCCTAAAACACCTCCAAACCCTATTCCCTTTCCCCTCCTCTTATTTGTCAACACAACACCCCAAAACCCTACCTTGTCAAAACCCCAAAACCCTACCCTATCAAATACCCAAACCCCCTACATATCCCTAAACAAACTTCTCCCCATAACCCCTATTCCCATCATATTACTCCCCTCCTAATACTCCCTTTCTTCATTGTTCCCCTTGGTGGCAAATCTCACAACAACACCTAGCTTCACACCATCATCATAGGGCAGCCCAAGTACAGTACACATAGCAGTCATGGCATCAGAGCATTCATCAAAGTATGATATGGAGACACAAAGTGACTCATCCTTAGAAAAACAAGCTCCCAGGAGACATCACAAGAGTGGCAAACATGTTAGGGATGAGGCAACTACCCTCATTGAATTGCAGGCCTGCCCTCTTGCCATGTCATGCTTCCAACACCTATCATGTTTTGAATTTTTTCAAAGGGTGGCTAATGTTAGAGTTCATCATGAGTTGGCCCATCTATTTGTGCTTCACCTACATGGAGGTCAGTCTATCTTGGTCGGGGTCACCTTCACATTGACACCTGAAACTATATAAGTGGCAACCAGCATACCGAATGTTGGAGAAGAGTGGCACAAGAAAAAGAAGGTGGATAGGCAACACTATGATCCTTACATTAAGGCGAAATTCTTGAGGCAACTCACAAGAGTCTTTCCATTCAAATATTTGAAATATGAGTATGCTCCGCTCATGAAATTGATCATGAAGTACTTTAGCTGTGAGGGGAGGTTCTCTTGCCTATATTCCTACCACATCAGGTTACTTATGCACTTTAGGTGCGGATGATGAACCTCCCATATTTCATTTGCAGGAACATAGATAATATGAACACCTTCATGCGGCATAAGACCCCACAGCAACAACTTAACAATGTTTATCACTTTGCTCTTATTCGGATTTTGGTGGATCATCAGTTGGGATTGCAGGGAATTGCTTGGGAGGACTTGTTCTCCTGTGACCTCTTCAGCACTTCACAGGTACTATCAGAGGCAGAGCATGAGATAGGTGGTCCTTCTCATTAGTATGAGCCCCTTGAGACCACTATTATGCTAGTATTTGTTACATATCAGAGAGGCAGTAGGCACTTGTTTGCAGCAACAAAGTGAGTGTTATCTCCACCCGGGGTGGAAGGGGCCTCGCTTCTGGCATCGATGACACAGGTATAGGACAAGGGAAAGAGGCCCATGCATGATGAGGGGCCATCAGGTGAATAGGAGGCTGACTTCATCCTCATTTAGGATGATGATGCAGATGTGGAGAGTGCCCGACTTAGGATGACCATTCAGGAGTAGAACACGGAGATCCAAGACTTGTCAGTCAATTTGGAGAGGGCCAAATGGATCATCAGGTATTTGGAGCAGAGGAACAAGCAGCTTGAGGACTAACATGAGATCATGGAGCTGCAAAGCATTCGTCAAAATCGAAAAGCTGCCCAACAAAGGAGGATCGAGCTCACCACCTTGGAGCAAGAGATTAACAATGACCATGAATCCTGGCTAGAGCAGATCAAAATCCACCTTGAGAGACTAATGGAGAAGGCCAACAGAGACAAAACCATACTGAGGAGGATGGTTTATCATTACAAGGCACAAAACATGAGTTCGAAGGCTCGGATAAGGAGCTTGAAGGCAAAATTGAGTAGAGCAAGCAAGAGACAAAAGAGGCAAAAAAAGCAAGATCGGTTTCGAATCTTAGCTGAAGCCTCTGTGGCCCAACATAGTGCCTCTTAGAGAACCTCCAGCCCAAATTTCAAGAAATTTGGGGCAATTTCGGTCACATGGTAATTTTTTGGTCACAACATAGGTTTTTTCTCCCTGTGCGTTGTGTCACTGGGGCAACACTTAGGATTGGGAGAAACAAATCAGAAATTGCTTGCATTTTTGGATTCAGCATGAAAAATCATGACTACTGGTGCTTGGACAAGAATTTTGGGCATGATTTGAGTCTCCAGGAGGTCAAAAACACCCAAAAAATTGCCTCTCTGCCCCTATTTTGACACACAGGAAGCAGTTTTGGGAGAATGAATATTTGGAGAGGCAAATGAGCACCAAATTCAGAAATTACATTTGGGTTGGAAAGTAGACAGGCCAGGCTTCCAAGCAAGCACACTTGGGCACATTTTGGACTCCTGAAAGTGCCTCAAAATAGCCTCCAAAGTGGCACGACACATATAGAATTTGGCACGGCTCATATAGAGAAAAAGGCCAAATTTACCTCTGTTTCGTGAAATTTCGATTCATGCCTTTCCACAAGTGGTCCCGCTCATCTACACTTCACTTTTTCAGCACATAAGGCAAATTTTAAAGTATTTTCACTTTAGATTGGCTTCTATCCAAGTGGCAAAGGAAGGCAAATAGTCACCCAAGCCATTTGTCATGTTTGTAACGCTGCACCTGTTGCTAATGGTTGGCTTTCCATCTCCATTTTGTAATGATTCGAGAAACTCCCCAACTCTTGGTCGTTCTATCTCCTCATGGCACATTCTATATATTGTATGCAAACCATTTGCGAAGGTTTTGTTGGCTTGTAACTTCTGGGAGATTGTGGGAAAGAAACTATGTTTCTTCGTTGTATATTTTGACAGAGGATCAATGAAAGACAACTGCTCTGTTTCATGAGATTCAAGTGGTTGTGAGTGTAGCAAATGTGTCTCTTATGTTTCATATGTATTTCGTTATGTTTCATAGTTCATTTCATATTCATTTCCAGTGAAATTTTCTAAGTTAGATTAGGTAGAATTCAATGTTATTGCTCTGCCTGTGGGAAAATTTCATGTTCAGTGTTCTTTCTTCTGTTGAAAAGGATTCATGTACTTATGCCCTTTTCAGCCTCCTAAGCAATCTCTCCATTCCACATTATTTCAAACTAAATTTCCAAACTTTCGGCATGTCTTGCTTCACAAAGTAATCTGTGTCTTTGTATTAAATCCTCTACTCATTGTTGTCTGTTGGTCCCATACCATCCTAGAAACACAGTCATTCATAAAAAATCGCTTCTTGTATCCATATTCACTTACTAGCCTAAGATCAATATTTCATTGTAAGTCATCTCAGACTGTTTCGTTTATCTGTTCACGTGACTCAGAGAGATCCCTCTTCTCTTCTGGTAGGGCTAACTACCAGATTGAGCGTGGTTTGTGGTTACCCTAAATTTTGCCTTCCTTCAGCCTAAGGCGGATTTAGGTTCTAATAGGAACCATTCGAATTTACACAAGATAAGTAATTACATCGTAAGATGTTCCTCTGGGAAGAACTCCCCTAGGTTGCCACTTTGTACCCTTCCAAACCGTTCAATCAATTGTGTGAATATTGAAGGAAGTTTGGCTGCTATATCCTACCACCGAAAGATGCTTGAACTGTCAACTACTTGAATCATGAGCTGATTCCTAACCACCTGAATTGTGAGTCTGAAAACCCATGGAGCTCACCCATTTCCTCGACGCTTCCCCTTTCTGGACACATTAGATGACAAACATTCAAAATGGAATAATTAGGAGGATTTTTTGTGCTACGAGTGTGATTATTTCCCAACTGATGTCTTGGGGAACTTGAACAATGACTCACTCAAGGTGGCAGGATCTTAATATCATCATGTTGATTTTCCTTGTCGTCATTTACTCAGTGTGGTGTTGTGCTTTCAAGAATAGCTAGAGTACTCCCCTAGGATTCCACTTTGTACCCTTCCACACCATTCAATCAATTACTTGAATATTGAAGGAATTTTGGCCATTAGATCCCACCACCAAAAACTACTTGAACTATCAAACACTTGAATTATGAGCTGATTCCTAACCACCTGAATTATGATTCTAAAAAGCCCATGGAGCTCACCCATTTCCTCGACACTTCTCCTTTCTGGACACATTAGACGATGATCATTCAACAAGGAAGAATCACGAGGATTTGTTGTGCTACGAGTGTGATTATTTCATGATTGAGGTCTTGGGGAACATGAACAATGACTCACTCAAGGTGGCATGATCTTAATATCATTATGTTGATTTTCCTTGTCATCGTTTACTCAGTGTGGCGTTGTGCTTTCAAGAATAGCTAGAGTTCCCGCTCAAGGTTCTCACTTGATTTATGACTACATTTTCCTTTTTTCCAGTGAGGGTTCGATTTTTACAGGTCACATAATTATTTATTTCTTGGTTTGTTTATAGTTTGGGTGTTGCAAGCCACCTGAGCAATGTAGAATTAGGTACAAAAAGAAGAACAATGTAGACATGTTAGGCGACGACTATTGCACCTCAAATTTTGTGATAACATTTGTTCAAAATTTATTTATCTGTCATTTGGGAAAGGGTTTCCTTGTTCAACCCCAAATTGTACTCGTTGCTTCAAGGTTTTCTGACCTAGTTTTCCTCCATACCCATGCATATTGCAGGCATGGTAAAAATGTTTTATTCTTAAATGTTTGTGAAAAAATTGTTACTTTATTGGTTTCAAACTCTTCATTAGTGTGCATGGGAAACTGCTTTTATGCTAGACACTCTCTATCTTGTTAGGGATAGTAGTGGGAAGTATTTCTCCCCTTTCAAATGTTTAAAAACTAAGCAGGAGAAGGATGTTGAAAATATTATTACTAGATTGGTATTTGAAGACGAGGCCCATATTACACTGATGGAGCTAATGAAATTTCATGTTGAAGGCCTAAATCCCTTGTATGCACAAGAAGTTTAGGTAAAACAACCTAATCCTATCACTGGAGAAATGAAAATCACCAATCCTTAGAGTAGCAGACTTGTGTGGGAAACATGCTTACGTGAGTTTAAAGTACCTGGAAAGGTTGTTACTAACTGACATTTCTCCATGCAACTTCTTATGGTCTAAAATATAATTGCTCATTCATGAGATGGGTCTACACTCATCGACATTCAAGGGCTCTAATGGGTAAGGCTTAAAAGAGATATTTATTGCTTTAGATGCTAGGCTTGAAAGGAGAGCTTTTGTGAATAAGGAGGAGAAAGATGTGGAACTATTTGCAGATGGTAAGGATGACATAACTAGTAATGTCTTTGCAGATCTAGAAATGTAACATATCTTCCTAGGAGTTTTAGGACTAATTCTTTACCTCTTGCCCTATCTTGTCGTGTGGTTCATGGAGGAGGGTAAAAAAGAATGAGTAACACTATTAAATTCATGTTCTCCAATATTGATTCGATACATCACATCTATCATTGATACTCATAGACTTTTTCCACAATTTATCCTCTTCTTTCTAGACATGAATGTAGGTTCTTATTTTGTATATTATCCATGACTTCCACTTTTGTCCTGGATCAATGGTTTTCATACAATTTATTACTTTTGTGACCTATCTTATAATTTATTTTAATAAGCATGGAATATTTTGTTGAAATTGTAGGAAGAAATTCCTAAGTTAATTTTGTCCTTAATTAAATTAGGAGAAAATTGTAATTCCACATGACAAGACAACAAGAATGATTTGACTAAGCTAGTTTCACTTTGTTGGTTCAACTAATTCAAGTTGAGGGTATAACTTGAGTCATGTAGAAGGTATCCTACTTTATAGGAGCCCTGTTTGAGTTTTTTTTGAGTTGTAATTAATTAATTTAGTTTAATTGAGTTAAAGTCAGTGAAACTAGTTCCAACTCATGGAGGAACTAGTAGGTGGTTAGACAGTGGGGTGTTGCTTCATGTGTTAAACTAGTTAAAAAATTATTCACTCATAAATAACTCATGCATGTTAGATATGAGAGTTACCCAATTGAAATTAGAGTTCAAGGGAAGTGTACTATCGGTTGTATTATTATTCAAATTGTACCGATGGTGCATGCAGTCAGAGGAAGAGCCTAAATGAATTGCGCAATCCAATGGAGGGAAATTCCTATTAAATAGGGTCCTAATTACTCATTGAACAATGCAAGGAAATAGGAGCTTGGTAGAGAAGAAAAATTGGTTAAACATTGACTAGAGGAAGCTTGCGAAGCAGTGAGATAGATTATACTTGTGCAGAGATTGTTCAGGCTTGAACAAGCATTGTATTTCTTCTTTATTTTTCTGATCTAATGTAATATAAGTATAGGAAGGGGTTTTGAGCAACAATATTTCCCCTTAGATAAATCTCAGAGCACATGTTATTGAATCTTGTCTCATGTTTTGTGATTTCTTGATCGATTAATTGTTTCCACCGATTAGTAGAGTAGAATCAAGTATTTTGTTTTAGCATATTGCATAAGAAGTCTGAATCTACAAGGAATTTATTTATGTTATCAGAGCAAGAATCACTATCAGAGCATGATTCAAATTAGATCAAGAATTTTGAATTGCATATTGATGGAGCTCTAGTTCAAGATAAATCCATAAGACCCTATGTGCATACTTCTTAATGGAGCTAGAAGTCTGTTAATGGGAATATTAGTGAGCCAATTTTTAGTGACACAAAACGATTTGTGATCATTGATATTGGTAGATTGAGGAGAAGGGAAATTTCCCACAGGGAAATCAAAACTCGAAGGGAGTCTAGTTTCATATGGAGCAACCCTATGGAAGCTAGTACTTTAGGATCTCGGGAGACCATACTCATTATTGTAGTGGTTTTAGGAATAGTGTGGAAGAAACATCATAGAAATAGAAACATCAGTGTGAGTAGATTATATTTTTCCATGCATGCAACCATACCTCTAGGAGTGATATGGGGTGATGTAGATCCTTAGTCCAAGAGTTGTAGAAATTTGGGTAGGTTCCATGGAGGTGTATTTGTCTCATGCATCATTACCCTTGCTACAAGGGCCCACAAATCCAGTAGCATGAGGATCAATGTCATTCAGGTACTGAGGAGTGTGAAGGAGAGTTGACAATAGAGAAGGAGGGTTAGTAGCAGAGTTAGCAACAACACAAGTTTCCTAGTAGACAGTTGTAAATTGATTTAATGATAATTTTTTCTTTTGGATTCTTCTTAGTTGCAGATGTTGCAGGAGCACTAGAAACAAAGAGAAGTGTTTCATGTATTACATTCCAAAGGTACTAGATTGGGGTAGATATGAATCCCGTTCTTGCTAAGAGGAAGTGTTGAAAATGTGGCAAGAAATTCCTCAATTAAATTTTTCCTTAATTAAATTAGGAGAAAATTATAATTCCACATCACAAGACAAAAAGAATGAGTTAACTAAGTTAGTTTCACTTAGTTGGTTTAGTTAGTTCGAGTTGAGGGTCTAACTCGAGTCATGTAGAGTGTCGCCTACTTTATAGGAGCCCTGGTTGAGTTTATTTTTAGTTGTAATTAATTAGTTTAGTTTAACTGAGTTAAAGTCAGTTAAACTAGTTCCAACTAATGGAGGAACTAGTAGGAGGTTAGAGAGTGTGGTGTTACTTCATGGGTTCAACCAGTTAACTGATGATTCACTCATAAATAACTCATGCATGTTAGATCTGAGAGTTACCTATTTGATATTAGAGTTCAAGGGAATCATACTATCAATTGTATAGTTATCCAAATTGTACAGATGGTGCATGCAGTCAGAGGAAGAGCCTAAAGGAACTGTGCAATCCAATGGAGGAAAATTCCTATTAAATAGGGGCCTAATTCCTCATTTAACAACATAAGGAAATAGGATCTTGGAAGGAAGAAGAATTGGTTAAGTATTGACCAAAGGTAGCTTGTGAAGTAGTGAGATAGATTATACTTGTACAGAGATTGTTCAGGCTCGAACAAGCATTGTATTTCTTTATTTTTTTGATCTAATGCAATATACGTATAGGAAGGGATTTTGAGCAACAAGCTTTCCCCTTAGATAAATATTTGAGCATATATGTGATTGAATCTTGTCTCATGTTTTGTGGGTCAATTAATTTTTTGCGCTGATTCGTAGAGTCGATTCAAGTATTTTTTTTTAGCATATTACATAAGAAATTTTAATATACAAAGAATTTCTACAACTTTCATTTATGAGATTTAAACAATTTTGTAATTAAAGTCATATTTATTATTGGTTTTGAGTACGTTTCAAAAATTGGTATAACAGTTCATTAATATGCATGAATATGTTATTATGAAGAAATTTAAAATATGGAAATAGGCATGTAGTACTTGTTGTAGTTGTTGGAGTGCTAATCCACAAATTCACACTAACAAATCATACTAGGAGCATGAGATTATGTCATATGCTATGAAGTTTCTACAAAACAAGGTTGTATACTAGTTTGATTTCACTCAAATTATCATGGTGGTGTGTACCAATGTACCATTTTTGTCTCCAACATAGTGCCTCGTGTTAGTTATGAATCTTGTAGTCTCCATTACATTCTCCAATGCAAAATCCAATGCTTCATTCCCTAGGTCATATAAAATGCTTGCATGAGCTTTCATGGCCATAAATTAAAATATTTTGACTGTTTATGAAAATATAGAAACTTAGTCTTTGGTTGGCTAACTTGATACATGAACATTTGGATAGTAGTATATGTAAACTATTCGTGGGGAGAAGTGTAGTGCGTAGCAGTACCATTGACGAAAGAAACAAATTCATACCATTATAATTGAGCACTTTTCCTGTATTATAATATATTTCATAGTAACTACTTGAAGCAATATATCTACAACTAACATCTAATTAGCAAAAATGTCTGCAAAGTTTCTTCATGGGATAACAGATGATCCCTAGGTGTAGAGAGAAATGAAGCAAATTGGGTGCATGGTAGGATTTCTCTAATTGTTTGATAGACACCAAATTCTTATTGGCAGGTGGTTGTATGGACCAAAAGGACTTACTGCAACTTGATCATTGTCTAGTAGCCATAAACATGACACTAGTGTAGATACCAATTCTGTTCAGAATGTCGTATAACTATGCACATATTTTCTCAAAATTTTGTGTGTGCTTTTATGTGCTTAAAGAGTTGCATAGTTTTAGATTTTGTCTAATAAATACCAAAACACTCATTTCTTTTTTCTCAGCAGCTAGCTTGAAGGTAAGGCACTTCATAACCTTTTCTTCATCCTCATCAATGAAAATTCCTTAAGCTTATGTTGTTGAAAAAGCCCAATTCTAAAACTAATCAATTCATGTATCATAAAATCCCATAAATGCACTTGTTATAAGTTTATTTTAAGTTGATTCATTCATTAGTACAAAGTGAGATGTGGGAATCATATTGCATGATTAAAGTCCACAAATATTTTGAATCAAATTTGAATTCTAGGGCTTTTCTCAAAAATTCAGTTTAATATCTTATTGTTTGTTTGAATGAACGAGTGGGTACAATTGTTTATGTTGAAGTCAACTTACAAAATCCCTACTAGAAAGTTGTTGTAGTGGCTACAACCACCATGAATTTTTTTGCCTTAGCTTCGTTTTGGAGCCTCCCTACCAACCATCCTAGAAACATGTCTTACACTTGTCAAGTACATATGCTTCATTGGTTTTTCAGTGGCTTGCCAGCCTTTGCATGTCAGTTTTCTTGACTCCTTCCAAAAGCTTACATTCCAGACTTAAGCTAGTTGTTGGTTGAGCAGATCCCTCAGAAAATTGTGCAATTCTAGAGGGGAACCAACTTCCCTCCAGAAATTGTGCAAATATGCTAGGCAGACTATTGGGCCCATAAATTGCGCAATGCAGCCAGATAGACTTCCTTGAGAAAATTGAGCAATCTAGCCCATCACTATAACTCAGACCAAAAATTGTGCAATTCTGGGCTGCAGTCACATGCTCCTCCTAGAAATTGCACAATCCCTCTGGGACAACTAGCCTAGCTCCTCCCAGAAATTGTTCAAATCCCTCAATCAGTCAAGTAGGCTGTTGCATGTGCTTTCAGGTTGATTGGTTCCACCCCGGACCCGGAAAACTTGATTTGTATGCATGGGCTACTTTTTCCTGAAATAGAAAAAAGAAACATGAAAAAAGCATCCCTATATTTTAGGGATCTACTTTTATCAGCTGGAGGTTACATGCAAAGAACGTTTTAGAAACTTCCCTCCAAGTGTCGCTTTTTCCTATATTTATGGCATGTGCGTCATAAGCCTCAAAATTATTTATTTGACACTTTAGAGCTCATTCTTCACATTGATATTGGATATTTGACATCCCATAACACATCTAGGACTCTTCGGCACATTCAACTCAACTATTTCCGGGTAAGTCCACTTTACTTGTCTTTTGTAGCATTTTTGTCACTTTTTGTGTTTTGTTTTGTGTGAGTGTTATCTGCTTAACTTTTGTGAATGCTTGTTGTCATTTGCATGCATGTTAGCCTGTAGAAGCACCATTTCAATTTTCGTTTGCATCTCACTACTATCACATGAATGACACTATTTTGCATGGATGGTCACTGATTCAGCGACTTCTTTCACACACATGCATGTTTTTCCATTTTCTAAATCTTGCATTTGATGTTTGCATGCATGATCATTCACTCTTACCTACATTCATTTTTACCATGCATTTAGATCTCCATATGTTTTCATTCACCTGTCGGCGGGTCTAGACAACCTTGGCCTGAACTCTACCTTGCCTGGACAACATTGCACATTTATGAGAGGGAAGGCTCTACCTTCCTCCCAGAAGATGCCTAAATCTAGCCAAACAGTGCTCTCTAGACTTGTATTGTGCAATTTTGAGAGGCAATGTTTGTTGGCCCAGAAAATTGTGCAATGTAATCCCTAGGCCTGCATGACTTGCCAACTGAAATTGCGCATTGCGCAATCTCAACACCCAAAAGGTTAGTCTCGATTATGCATTACACAATTCTAGAAGTCAACCAGCCTCCCGATAGTTTATACTTCCTTTTGCGTAGTTCCGGTAGTCAGTCCCCCGATCTCCTGGTGAAAATTACACAATCCTTGCCATCAGTCTCCCGGGTATGTTGCATGTCATTCCTCAAGTTTTCTTTCGTTTTAACCGACAAAGTTCTTGCCATGCATGTCACCATGTCTCTAGGTATAGTAGGTGTCATCCATCTCTTACTAGTTCAAGATCAATGGCCTCCAAGAGAGAAGGGTCAAAGGACACTGACGAAAGTGCAAATGGAGAAGCAATTGAGTAAGTGTCTATGAGTTTGTCGATTTATGATGAATCCAAGATCATTGCATACAAGGACATCAAGATGAAATGGAAAGAGATCAATGATGCATTCTGAGGCAAATTTGGGGAAGATATTGAAGACTGCAAAGTCTATGTGAACATTCACAAGTTCGACCTATACTGGATTCATGCAGGTATCCCACATTCCCATGCGTGGACATGATACATTGGATCATCTCGCACACTGATCCAAAGATGATGGTGTTAAGCAGTGTCAGTGGGATAGATATTTCTACCTTTAGGGTGCAAGACTATCAACAAATGTACCACTTGCCGAAGCTAGTGATCACCATGGAAACACCTTTCACCATACCCAACAACAATGCTAACTCCAAGAATATCTTGAAGAACTGAGTGAAGGAGTGATCCAGGTGGATATTGGTGGCCACCTACCAAGTCCATCTAGACCCCCATCATTGTTTCTCTCAGCATTTTCTGTTTCCTTAATTGTAGCACAACTTACTATTTTTAGCAGTTTTTCGGGTCCTGAACTTCCGGAGCCGTTTTGAGGCCCTAAACGACGTTTTTTGGGGAATCCGGGGGCAACA
>APFE030152103.1:26437-39062 GCA_000404065.3 Pinus taeda
CCATTTCTGGTTGTAAGCATATTTCAGTATTTTCCATTAATGAAATGAAGTATTATTTCCACTGCATATTTGTGTATATGGTTATCTCTGTATTTTGTTGCGTTCCTGTTTAAATCTGGATCAAGGAGCCAACCAAGTTTAGGATGACACCCAACCATATTTACAAGAAGAAGATACTGTGGAAGGCATATTAGTACTTGGTCATCTTTGCATGTCACTTGTACGACCAAGAGAGCATGGAGACCTTCTTGGAGAGTTGGGTGATCGTGTTGGACCAACTGGCCAGTGAAGGCAAAGCATGCAACTATTTCGACATGTTGGCTCATAGGATGAAGGAACAGGTAGTAGGAGCCCGACAACTGCCCAAAGGTTAGCAAGAAGAAATCTAAATGTTCACTGATATCTTGGATGCAATCTGTTCCTGTCAGGAATTCTCGGGCTTGAAGTGGGCATGGACACTAGCGGAAACCTATGTTGACACTTATTGCAAATTGTTTTCCAAATGCAGCTTCCATGGAGTCATCGCACAATTGTCAAACCATTTTGTCACCTCAGTGTACAAGATGATATTTGAGCAGGATCCACCTTGCATGTCTAAGGCAACAATGGAGGGACTGATCGGCATAGAGGATTGGTATACCTCACATTTTGGCACCTTCATACGGATGTACAGAATGAAGAAGTCTCTGCATGTTTTGCTGAAGTTTTCCATGAACAAGCTCGTCATGCAAAAGTGTCATACCACATCTCGGAAGGACTGTTAGCTAGATTGCACCAGAAGAAGAAGGCACCCTAGCCCACTCTTTCATTGTGAATCAGGTTGTACAAGATACAAAATCTCAAGCATGCAGATGCCAAGATAAAAGAGTTCAAGAAATTTACTTTTGGCCCAAGAAGCTTCAATCTGTACGATCGACATTTATTTGTGAAGGATCACTATGCGAGAGTTCAATTTCCTTGGATCCATGGGGTGTGTCATTGGGATGACGAAAACCCATGGAGATATTGTCACAATTTCTCTAGGCCCATTGAACCGGCTAACATCGTTGTGGAATGGTTAATGAAGCAACATCTAGGAGAGCACCAGGAACAACAAAATCAGAGGGAAACATACCTGTGCACGACAAGGCCAAGAGAAATATTGTCAACAATGTAGAGGCAAAACAAAGTTGCAAGTTCAGAGCAGACCCACTTGTGGAGAAAGAAAAATTGGAGATGGAGGCAAAGAGGTGAATCGACTAGAGTAATGTGCAAAGAAAGAGAGATAAACAAAGGATGGAGGAAACAGTGATGGAGTTGCAAGAGTTGAAGGAGAAAATCGAGAAGGAACAAGAGTTGGGCAAATAGGAGAAGGAAGCACAACAGGGAAAAACACAGAAGGGGGTGCAACATGCACATATTGATGAAAATGCACCCATACAGGTAGTAGACTCATCTGAGAAAATCACACAAAGAAGATAGGGAGAGTAGTCGCAAGAGAAAGACTTGGCTCAAGAGATTGAATGAGTACTTGAGTAGATGGAGCAGCCAAAGTTAGAGAAAGACATCGACCTCATGCCTTACCACCAAGAGGTCAACCCATCGGCTTCACTGGATCCAGAAGTAGAACATGTCCTGAGCGACCAAGGAGATACTAAGATCCTTAGAGATAATCTGGAAGAAGAGATGCACAACATATCATTTGATGAGTCACAACATAGAGTTATGAAATCACATAGAGTTTCTACTCTGGATTTCCGCACATCTCCTGTGCAGTTTGAGGAATGAGTGATCATATATGATGTGTGAAAGCATCCAACAACATTGGCCGATGCTACCAGAGAATATGCTGAAGCTAATAGCTTAAGTGTTTGAGTGTTCACTTCTTGATAATAGAGAATGAGCAAATGGCTAAGGAGTTACAGACAACCAAGCAAGGACGAGAACTAGTTACATCATTCGCCCAAGCAGAGTTGAAGAAGGTGATATTGGATGAAGTATCCTCCCTTGTGAAAGTCATGTGGGCATTCTATTCAGGGTTTGGTACCATGCATAAGGCAGTTGTCCATCTCAATGGTTGGTAACATCGTTGTGCTAGGAGAGCACGTATCTTGTCAAACTCACATACTGTTGTCGACCACATGAAAACATGGACAATGAGATATAAGGGAGCCCCATTACACTTGCCCAAGATGATGAAACCCATGGCGATTGAGTTGAAGGCATGCATCTGGAGTCAAATCTAGAACTATGAGGAACTCCTGTAGCTCATCACTAGTTTGCAAGCTTCCCATGCACGAGTGTTCAAAATCATGAATGTTGTTGTGTGCACACATGTGATCCCATCTATTGGGACACTCAATGAGGTAAAGATAAAGGGACAAGTCCAATAGGAGTTGGACTCGTACATTGATGAGTTGATGTGCATAGCCACTAGCGCAAACTTGGCAATCAATGTAGACACTATGCATCAGTATGTCATTGGTCCAGCCACACTCAAGATGATGATGTGCATGTTATCAGACAAGTTGGACAGAGGAGCCAAAGTAGTGTACCTGGATGCAACAGAGGCAAGAGTTCATTTCCAGAAAGATGTCACCACAGAGTACACGGACACCATCGTGAACTACCAAGCTTGGAATTAGTTTGCCACCATCAACCATCATGAGGCTATTGAAGAGTTGGTCTTCCCATAGTTGTCTGAGTCATAGTGATTCCTTGCATGGATTGCTTAAGCTTATTTTGTCTCACATGGGTACATGTGCAGATTGTATGTAACATCTTGTCAAGTGGAAGTCCAAGTGTCGATAGTTGAATGTAACAATCATAGATTAGTTGAAGAGTCACGGGCGTAGATGAACAATCACAAAGGAGAATGTCGAGGGTCACCCCACCCTTTGCTATTTATAGTACCTCATAACTCATTTTAGAGGCTTTTGGTTAGCCAAGATTCTGATAGGAGTATCTTAGAGAAATCTTGGAGAGTTTGCAATAAGCCTTGGCTTCTCCATATTGCAGAGCTAGTACATCTCTTTGGAGGAGCAAGCAATAGTGACTGTAACGTTTCGTTATCAGGACTAGTGTTTGGTCATGGTTGTACTATATGATTGGAACTTTCACTTCTTAATATAACAAAGCCAACATGTTTCATGCATATGTTTTTTATTGTATTTCAGTTAACTTTTTTACTCTAATGATATATGTATCTATTTTCTTATGCATGTATGTATAGAGTCTTTATTTATATGTATGTATGAATCTTACTGAAATGTGTTGGTTTAACCACCAATTTGGATTGTTGTTTCACCTTCCTTCCAGTTTGTGATGCAGCTTTGCTCGTGTGTTCCCTTCCAAGTTGCGTGTTTACATAGGTTTCCAAGGGGTGCACTCATTCCACCTTCCATGTGTTAGAACTGTTCATGCGCCTTCCTTGGCTTGCTGTGAATGTCACACCCTTGCTACGAATAGGGACATATTACTTGTCGCTGCATGTAACCACGGTCAAGTCGATACAGTACGACCCACTGCTCGGACTCCTACACCAAATGGTTTGAGGTCTAGTTGAGACTTATTACCGTGGAGATCCCCTCACATTTTGGCAAGTCTAGCACCATCAACATTTCTGGTGCTAGAAGGAGGGCCAGATGACAAGCTGTGTCCTCTCATCTTGTTTTGAATCTTTGCACATCTATCATGAATACTGTCATACTCATCCCTCCACGATGTTTTTCGCATGCCGAACCTCTTGACATCACAAGGGAGTTTTTTGATCTCTTTTCCGAATTCACGTATGATGGTGAAGGTGAAGTGGCTTGACCTCTGTATTTACAAGACTTCTTTGCAATGCCTGACAATGCAAATGAATGCTCTAATGAAGAGGCTAGCCTGCTTCTTGCATACACACTTTGTGATCCCCACAATGGTGGTGCTGGAGTTTACCTCTCGACAACATGCACTCACTTGAGCAATTATGTGATCTCATTGAATCTACTTTCCATCATTTTGATCCAGAACCTCTTGACAAAAAACTGTTAAAACAATGGAAGACCCAACAAGAATTACCAATGGAATTTGAGACCGCTTCCGAGTATTGCAATTTCAAGCTCTGAAAAGTTAGATGAAATTATAGTATCTCATGGAAAAATTTAAATATTTTCTTACCAAATATGTCAACCCTAAGAATAAGTTCAAGCCCAAGCCCTGCTTAGCATACTTCGGTGATGGAGTTGTGCAATCATAGACAGAAACGGTCACTGTCTCAAGCGACTGTCCACCATCCCCTCATCAAACAACTCCACCACTGCAGAGTGATATGGGAGAACATGCACACACATCTATTCAGCTGTCACACCCTCCCAACATCACTTCTCTCAATTTTCACGTAGATTTGGTTGCGAAGCCCATGGGTTGTGACATTCATGTGTTACCTCAACCTCTTTCTTCATGTTCTGTTGATACTCTAGATTGCGCTGTCTTGTCTTCTTCCACTCCAGACTCTACACTTGTTGTGAATGAGGATCAAGTTATAGACAGAGTTGGTGTTGCACAACCAACATGCACTATCATTCATGAAGAGTATCAATGGGAGTTTGAGCATCAACCCTCAGCAAACAATGAATCCCTTCTGTCTAAGCCTCCTCCATTTTTTTTCTAATATCTTTGGTGATTCTGCCATCCACAATTTCACATGTTTATCTTCTTCAATGATGCACCCATTTTTTATCATTCTTAGAACACACTGGATGTTAGTCAATCATTCGACAACGAAGAGGAAAAATCATGCTTTGAAAATCCACTTGATTTTTCATCTACCTTTTCCGAAAACATAGAGGGTGAATTTTTTCACTTCTCATCTACCCCTCTATTTGATTCATCAAATCATGAGGATGCCAATGAAATCATTGATTTTTTTTATCGTAGCTATCGTGATCTATTTAACCTCGTATTCGATCACGATGATAATTCTATCGCAATTGATTTTTCAAAGCCACCTGTTTATGATGATCCATCTATCAATGAAGTCAAAACTCCGCAAGCTGTCGAGGCACTTCAACTCGAGCTAATGGTTATGTCCGGCCCTCACTGTCCTGAGGTAGGTTTCACATCTGATCAGGAAAGTGTTGAAACACCCAAGGCTCCTCATCAATCAGCTATATGCATTGAAGATCAATCTCACACAGATTATTCTTCCTCCACTCAAACTACACAATCCCATCGCTCATATATTAGTGGAAACTTACATTGAAAGCACACATGCACGACACAAGTTGTCTTTTTTTATTTCGTTTTGTTACATGTCGCAGTCAAGAGTATGTGTATGCTTAAAAACGCATGTAGTGTCACACAAGACCATGGTAAGTCCATGGATTGAATGTCATGCACTCACACTCACTTATGTTCTATGGATGCATTTAAACTCGGAGTGTGTCTGTCTTCATTGCTATATCTTTCTTATTTGCTGGTTCGCACAGTTGTGTTGTTTGCAAACCATGCCTTCACCAACATGGTGTTAGAAAATTATATATTATAGAGCAATGGAACACATAAAATATATTGCAGAAATATAAACACATAAAATGCATAAAATGAGAGAGACATAGATATACATGGTTCACCCAATTTGGGCTATGTCCACAGAGAAATAACCAGTCCTTCCTTTTATATTATCCAACAAAATGAAGAGATACAACCTACAAAAATTCCGCTATAATTCACTCTTCTCTCTCACACAATCTCCTCTCTCTTTCTCGCTCAGAATGCATATATACATAGATGAAATAAAATTTCATCATATATAATAAGGGGTTGCCTTCTAGGGGGAAAAACCCTAAATTAAACATAATTTCTAACATCAGATCTCTACCTTATGAACAACCCAAACTGACTATGAAACATTTTACAAGGCAATTTTACATATATTTTTAGCTTTGGGGGTGCTACCCCCAATCCCCTGCCAAGGGGGGGCTCCTAAAGATTACTACCACCCCCCCTGGACCCCCCTTGTGATGCACATATTATGGGCGACGTTTCCACCACATTACAAATTGGGGTCTGGTGATACCTCTGAATAAAGAAGATAATCAGGCTCCACACCCAACACATGGGTCAACCAATGTGTTGGTGGCTGCATTGGAAGTATCACTTCACGTGAGTAGACCCATGCACCATTAGCTTAAGAGTGGGAGTAATTTTTTCTTTTGGTTTGTTTTCTTGCATGCTTGTTTTCTTCTTAATTTGTTCATTTTCTTGCTTGCCTGTTCGTTTTCTTCTTACTTTGTTCATTTTCTTGCTTGCCTGCTTGTTTTCTTACTCACTTTTCTTACGCATTTACTTCTGCTTTTGCTTTGTTTTGTGTTTGTTTTCTTATTTACGTCATAGGTTAGCTTCTCATGGAACCGTGTGCGAATCTTGAAACAAGTTGAGTAAACTACAAGAGGACTTGTACAATTAACAATACTTGGTGTTGTGCAGGTAAATCCCCTCTGCGGACAGAGGTGATACCACTAGCCTAAATGGGGTCTAGCAACAATCAAACAACACTAACACGCATGTTCGTAATTGCAAATTAAAGACTGATGATGAGGGCCTACCTCGAATCCAACACTAGTAGTTGTAGAAGAGTCGTCGCTCCCGTTCTTTTGCTCCAGTTGGTCACAATCCCCACGATCCTTGTGAACGGACACCTGCACACGCAAAGAACGACACAAATACAAGCATAAAATCCAAGAGATGCAACTATATATCAGTCAGAAAGGATATAACTCAAACATCATTATAAAGACAATAAGAATGGAACCATAATGATAGTCATCTATTATTATTGATAAACAAAGAAGAATACAACCAAGTTCTGACGTCAAATCCTCCTTTGGCTAGGTGATCAGCAACACATCCCTTGCAAAGCTTGTTGGGAATAGGGAACAAGCCTCTCTCTCTTTGATTACTTAGACAAGAATCTCCTCATTAAATATGTAGCCTTATGGGGATGAAGAAGGCCTCTTGTAGCATGAGCTTAGCAATTATCAGGCTTTGGGACTTAGAATTTGGAGCTTGAAGAGTAGAATTACTAACTAGCTTGTCAAAAGCAAAAGGACAAGCTTATATAGAGGGAGGAGAAGGAGATAAGATCATCCAAAAGATCCATGGGATTTTCCTTATCATTAGGAAGCTTCCATGAGAGGTGGAGAACTACTTCCCTTCTATGGAGATTTGAAGCCCAACTGAACTAACTCAAACTGGAATCAGTTCATGAATAGGTTAGGAAGAACCTTCGCAAGTTGGTTTGTTAAAAACTTTACCCAATTGGGCTGGCACGAGTGCGACTCTGGGACAGAGCGCCAGATGGCACGTCCTCTTTGGAGGATTTCCCCCATTGGCGCGAGTAGTACACTGTGGAACAACGCCAATGGAAAAAGGGCTATTTTTATGGGTAATTTGCAGAAGGTGTCTTCAGGGCATATGAAGTACATACTCAAGAGGATACAATGCAGGTGTTTTCAGGTTATGTCACTTCTCACAGGTACCGGAGAAAGTCCTCCAATGTGTGGGAGAAGTGGTAACAGGGATGGTGACAAATTACTGTGTAACAGATGCCCCCTAAAGCATGAGGCTCGAGAGGGAGAGGGGTGAAATGCTTTACAAGAACATGGTCAACTGAAAACACTGCTGCCAGAGAACCTGCACGAAGTACAACTGATATATCAAGTACATGATATATGTGGTATGGGCGTAGCCATCCATAACAAAGTATATAAAAATCTGGACCCAAGGTATGGACACATCCATCTAGCAAGGATCAATAAAGAGACTCAGGCATGGTCGCAGCCATCCAGTGAATGAGTCATTTAATGATTATAATAATCCACAAAATAGCAACCTGAATATCAACAGACAAAATCCAAGGTCTTGCGCTCCATCTCGACCTGAACAAAGTACAAGTTCAAGCATGCAAATATGGGAGTCGAAGTCGAACATGCAAGAACATCACCTGATTACCAGTCAATGATGAAAACTGTTAACAGATGTGAGAGGTACCACCAATAATGACAATGGTCATCAAGGTACTATAGGTACAATCTACGGCGTGTGAATCAGTGAGCCAATGTCGAACACCCATAGAATCATTCGATCGGGGGCCAATGATGAAAAACTCTCGTCGAACACGAAGAACCTGCCATTGAGGCATGCAAGCTCCAAGGCACCTGAAGGGAGTCTCTAAGTCAACTTCCTGGATAATGAGCTGAAGTCGATAGGAAGTGACCTTGATCGAAGATGAGCCATAATGTTTCCCAAATCATCAACACGAGATAGAGAAGGATAAGATGTTTTGTGTGAGGTATCAGAGGGAGGTTGAGTATTCTGCAGAGGTCAACTTCTCTTGAACATATCGGTTGCATGACAACGGATTTGGTAGCATTAAAGATCAAATGATCAGGGGTCATGGTGATAGGGCAATGAGCAGATGAGAGGTCAAACAGGATAACCCAAACCCATGGAGGCAAGTGTAAAAACAAGATGAGATGTCCCCATCCAGACACGATTGCAGATAAGTACCATGTTCAAGAGCGACATACTACCGACACGACAATAATTATCGTTCCTTTTTCCCAACCATCTCTGGCGAGTACCACGGTTATTTTTGGATGACAAGTTTGACGGGGATAGCATATGCTTGAGCGACATCATTTCGACAGAATCCGATGTCATTTAGTTTTAACAAGTTTGACAAAGGAAGAACTTGACGCCTTTTCATGTTTAAATATTTTGAAAAGACAGCAGAAAAGGAAACTCCACGGGTGTCCTTTTCGTAAAGTTGTGTCTCTCGAGCTTGAAAAAGGTATAAAACAATGCTCGAAAGAACTGCCCGACCATTACGATTGAGGAGTACTTTTCATGAATAGTGATTTCAATCTGAAAAAGTAAAAAAGTGATCGAAACCACGTCACTTTGTAACTGTTAACGAACCTGAAACGACAAGGGTCGAACGATCTTTTCGTCTTTACACAGTCGGAAAAGAGTTTAAAGACGACTGCCTCTCATTCACATTTAACGAGTAGAGAGGACCAACTCGACATTCTTTTCACTTTTAGAGAGTCAGAAAAGAGCAAAAAGATGACTCCATGGTGACTTTTTCGTGGATTTACTGAGTTCGAAAAAGTATAAAATACAACTCGTTTCGTTGCCTAAGCCATACAAACACCTTTCGTTGCACAAGAATCCAGTGTAAAATCCATTTTCGACACAAATATATACAAAAATATTCATAAAATAACTTTAAAAACCTATTTAGGGGTCAAAAAGTTATAAAATGGTGAAAATGATAAAAACAAGAAATTACTTTTCACTTTTACCTTTTGAAAGCGACATTAGGGCTTTTAGTGTGCAATCTTCGAGCGACGATTGCAGCAAATCCAGTCAACCATTTGGAGCACTGTCAGTGTCAGGTAAGAGGTCTCTTCCTTTACTCCATTTCTATCCATTTGAAATTTGTTTTAAATTGTTTTTTCATCCCCTATAGGGAGGATTTTAAAATTAAGGGTTGTGCCCATTGGCGCGGGTTTCGGGCACGAACCCGTGCCAATGGGCCAACTTTCCCAAAGGCAACGCGCCCATGGGCGCGACTGTTTTAGAAACAGTTGCACCAATGGCTGCATAGATTTTTTATCCAATTTTCAACAAAATCAAACCAATTTCCCTTCATTTTAAAGTGACACAAGGATCTAACTTGATGTTTTGGGCTTGTGTTTGCAGGGAAATACACAAAAATGGTGATCGTGTGGAAAGAACGAGAACATGACCAAGTGGACACATTGGCCTTAGCAGATGAGGACTGCATGGAGGCTCTCAAAGAGTGTGGGCTCAAAAAATATTTCCTGTTGTCCTATCTACGAGCTCCGCCAGAGCTCTTATAGTATTTGATAAACTTGTGCGACGTACAAGAACAGGTGTTTCGAATACGGGACCAAGTATTGGAGTTAGACGTATTTGATGTCTACTTCCTTACTGGATTATCGTGACGAGGGTCGGTGCCTCGACTGACTGGTAGCAGGCCATCTGGAGAGAATATGGAGGAGGTGAAGGCCCGATTTTGCCTGGACGCAAGATACGGGTTGGCCAACTCGAAGGTGGATATCCCTTCTATCCTAGACCTAACACTCAGAGAATTGTTGTTTACTATCACATGAGTTGCGGGGGCACAGGCGCCCCACGAAACCACAAAGAACCATGTGATCTTGGTGACAGAGTACCTTAGCTAGACATTCTTCAATTGGATGTCAGCAGTGATGACCAATATGAAGAGACAGCTAATCAAGGCCAAGCAAGGCAAGCTGCAACAGTTCGGGTATGGCTCCATCTTGGTGACGTTCTTCTTAGAGCGTGTGCCAAGCTTCCAAGTTCAAGAGACCTTTGTTCCTGATCTGGCACCTCGAGAGCTGAGGATGGCTCGATGGGCGGCATTGATGCCGAGGGGTGGTGGCGGTCAACAAATGTCTCTTAGACCAGAGTTTTTCGGGTGGCTTCGCTGCTAACTGATTGTGGTGGAAGATTGGCAGTATGTGGGGACAGACTTCACTGGAGACCCTGACCTCGCTCTGCCAGAGGGAGAGGACTGGGACGAGGAGATTAGTATGATCTCATTTTTTATTTTGATTTTTTATTATTTTTTTATTTTGTTAATATAAGCTTGTCCTAATGACCTTTATACGCATATGCAGATGTTGGCCCGGAGCATCCAGTTGGTATGTCCCCTATTGCCAGGAGACACCCAGTAGCAACAACGGATCCTCAGGAGGAGGGTGGCGACCGAGGAGAGCTCATTCAGAACCTCAAGGCTATCACTCGAGGGATTCCAGATTACGCTCGGCTAGCAGATGTCCCACTAGGATACCAGAGGCACACAGTGGGAGTGCTAAGTCACATCCACTGGCTCCTGAGATGCTTAGTGCGAGCGGTGACGTGCTATCATGAGCACCACCGGGACTAGATTTATAGGCTTCTTTTTCTATGCATATTTTTTGAGAGACATGTTGTCTCCGGATGTATTCAGACAAACATGTATTATTTTTTGATGATGCACATAGTGCAAACATTTGGACACACACACACACACACACACACACACATATATATATACATATGCTTTATGGTTTATTGTGTTTTATGCTTCTTAAACTATTATGACTTACATGTTATGTAAATGCCTGTCCAACACATAATTAGCTAATGCATCGGTTAACGTATTAAGTCGTCTTGGAATATGTTGATAAGTAATGAAATAAAAATCCCTTTCTAACAACTTAACATGCAAATACAACCTTAAGATCCGGTGGTCTCTGACGAAATAATTCCCGTTGAGTTGGTGGATGACCAATTGAGAGTCCAAGTTCACAACCATTGTTCGAATACCGAGGTTAATCTTCTCAACAAGTAATTCAATCACAACACTATATTCTACGACATTGTTCATTGTACAACCTAGACAGACCCCTTGAATGTCCACTATCTCACCATGAGGATCGTAGATCACCGTTGCCGCAGAGGACAAATTGCGTGTATTGCGGGAGGCACCATAAACGAAACAAACATAAGGTGATCCAGACATCTGTCTAAGAAGAAAAAAGACATAATAAGCGAAAATCATGTCGACATACCAAGACAAAAACACGCACACACAACACACTTGTAGAAAGCACACATATGTACAAAAATAGAGTGCCTAGACTTATGCACAATACTTTTTCAAATAAAGCCCATTTCGGGGCTTATCCACGGGATTCCCTTCATAATCAATAAGCTCGTAGGCCCCTTTTTGAAAAAATCGTTTCACAATGTAGGGCCCATGCCACATGGGCTCAAATTTTCCTGCCCCCAGCTTATCGTTAGCTTGATCATAGAGTAGGACCAGGTCTCCCTCAATGAAAGAGCGAGGATGAACAATGTTATCGAAGTGAGTTTTCACTCGCTTCTTCTATGCTTCAATAGCTAAGGAGGCTAGTCGAGGAGTCTCGTCTAACCGTTCCAAGTAAAGAAGATGCTCTTCTACCAGAGTAGTATCAGGGAGCAATTCGAGGGCTAATTTTAATGAAGGAATCTCACACTCAACAAGAAGGGCAGCCTCCAGTCCATAAACCAACTGAAAAGGAGTGAAACTGGTGGCATCCTTCACAGAGGTTCGATAGGCCCACAAAGCAGAGAACAACATCAAATGCCAATTGGACTTACGCATGGCAACAGTTCGTTGAAGCATTGTGACCAAGACTTTGTTCACAGCTTCTACTTGACCGTTGGCCTGAGGATAGTAGGGAGTTGAACTATCATTGTTGGGTTGTGTTATATTCTTTCCATGACTAACCTACGTAGTGAACCGGGGGGTTAGAGGGGGGGCAAAGCCACCCCTTCGTTGCGCCGATTGCGCAGCGGGGGCGGCGGCAGCTCCCCCTGTCCGGGGGGTTTGAGGGGGGCGGGTAGCCCCCCTCTACGGGGTTCGGGGTAGCACCCCGAGAATTTTTTTTTGGACCCTATATTAGGTTGGGCGAACCTACCTATGGTTTTCGGTCCATGGTTTTGGACGCGATGGTTTTTGGTCCGTGGTATTGGATGCTTCGGCATGTATAAATATGTATTGTAACATTGAAAGGAAAATAAT
>APFE030152105.1:0-14512 GCA_000404065.3 Pinus taeda
CAGCTCCTCCATCAGGGTTATGGCATGCCTAATGGAATGCAGTGAGATGACACTGATGAGACACCTACTTATGCAAATGCAAAGAGTTTTGATCGCTGATGGAGGGCTACTAGACCGACTCTAACACCCCCCAATTCATTAGAATCTGAAGAAATGAAAAGAACCTGAGTGGTATGAGACTCACTCTCTACGAGAAAGGTATGATCAATTGAAGGTGGAATCAAGTCAACCATTTTCTCAACCAATGGTTGGTCAAGAACAAACTCATGGGCTTCATATTCAGAGAGAGTGGGTTTGATTTGAGATGGATTCTGATCAATCACTTCATCAACTAGTGGAGGATTGGGAGAAAACTTTCCATAACCAGCCAGAAGACGAGGCTGAGAAGGTGTAAGGTTTTCCAACACTTTTGAGGCTTCATCCATATAAGGAAAAAGGCGAATAAGATGATTCCCTTCACATAACTTACAAGGAAATTTGACTTTACCCTTTTTCCCATGGACCATACTATTTCTAGTTGAGGGTTTGTCACCAACATGATCTTCGGAAGCCGATGATAAAGGCCGATGTGAGCCTATGGACCACACTTTTAATACCTTGGGGATACCAAGACAATCTCTAAGAAGGTGGTCACCCTTACATAACATGCGAGGGAATTTAACTTTTACGAGGCTGATTGGAAAATTTGTCCATACTAGTTGCATCTATAGCAATGGTTGCTTGGTTGGCCCCTCGCTTATTTTGCTTCTTCTTCTTCATCCTTTTCTTCTTCTTATTAGCTTCCTGGTTACTAGAATCAAGACTTTCACTAGGTGAAGAGGAATAAATGGATGAAGAAACAATAGGTGAAGAAGGCAAAGGGTCAACTTTAGGATCAACATGAGGTTAATGTTGTTCAGGTGGAGGACAACTCGATTTATAAGTTGTTTGGATAGTCGGAACCATAAGGGTCAAAAATAACCAAACTAGATAACCAATGGTAAATCTGGGAAGGGACAACGTTGCCATATAAGGAGGACCAATATTTCCAAAAGAAGGGAAAGGACCAGGATTCCTGTTAGAGGGGTTCCCTTGATTGGTAGACTCCGAAGCTATTGCCATTAGTCTCAATCTAAGATCCACTAAGGAGTTGTTCCATGGGGAGGATGTTGTTCTGCGGTGAATTAATTGATTTTAGAAATTAAAGACGCAAACAAAGCAAGGGGTAACTAGGCATAAAGGTTTACCAAGCAACTGTGAATTGTAATATACACCTTGGTGAACCAAGGACTTAATGTACGACAACCAATCTCCCCGAATGTTGTGTTTGGTGTATCACGTTATACAAGGCAATCGAATCAGTTACCTATGGATGGATAGCAACCTATAGGGGACTCCCAAAATATACTCGACGATATTCGAGAATGCAACCCGTAGTAGTGTTGTCTAATGCGTAACCATTCGATGAGAGTGTTCCCATATACTTTACGTGCATGGAGTGCCATCCAATATACCCAAAGGTACGTGGAGAATGATCTTATACACTCACATGTGTGGAATGAGATTTTGCCCCCGAAATACAACACTAGAAAACAACGATAACTCCTACATTCAACGACATTGGAACACGTCTCTAGCCTAGACCTATAAATGTTTGCATTAATGTTACAAATTCTCCTTAGGTTGATTCAATAAATTTTACTATTTATATTTGATTAAGTTTCAGTTTTGGGCTCATGAAAAATGTCACCTGAATATCCTAAAATGCAAATCTAGCATGAAAAAATGAAAATCTTTCTTTTTCAATGAAAATCTAGCTAAGGAAGGGAAGAAACAATTAGTATGCAACACACAACATGCAACAGACAAGATGCAAGATGAAATTTCCCTGTTGTTAGAGTCGGTCTAGTTATCCCTCCATCAAAGATCAAAGCTCTTTTTTGCATTTCATGTTTTAGGTGTCCCACCGGTTTTCATCAGTTGCATTTCGTTAGGCATGCCATAACTCTGATGGAGTGGTTTGTGTCATTCATTCCCCTCGTGCATGTCACTGCTGGTTCAGGTTAAGTCATAAAGCTTCACAAGTCATTTACAGTCATGTTTTAAATTTTTACGTCTAGGTCTAGGGTTTGAGTCAGTTTAGTCTTGGAAAGCCTTAGAAGACCAACAGGCCAGAGGGATGTCTTTGATAAATCATCAATTCAATAGTTTTCTTCATTGTGCAGCTTAATAAGGAATTCTCTTCAAAACTCAGTTTTGAAGATAAGTCGCCACCTCATTTTTGTAAAAATTGTAAAAAATTTTAGTTCTTCAATTGTTCAAATGCATCCTTGGTCTCCTTTGCCGAAGCATATCAGAGCTATCCCTGCAAAAAATTATCAGAGAAAATCATCATTTCAACCTATTTTATGAAAGAAACCAAAAAGGTCAGAGCCTATTAATTTTGAAAAAGTGTCAACAACTAAACATAAGAAAAATGGGTTTTCATTAAGAAAAAATTAAAAGGGAGGCTATATCAAGTCATTTCTCCTCATTTGCAACCCATTCCACATTTTGAGAGCCAAGAGCATCGTTCAAAGGCGATTTTGCAAGTTTGTGAGCATTTTGGGTCAGTTCCAGGGCACGCGGCGCATCAGGTCAGGCGTGCAGCGCATTAGTGGCACGCGGCGCATCAGACAACAATTGCCATTGTATTTTAACACGCGCACAGCGCATTGGGTGAGGCGCGCGGCGCATAGGCGTTTTTGCTTGAAATTTGCCCAAAGACCACTCAAATCACCTCTCCTCACGCATTAATTCGCAGGTAGGCCTACACTCATAGCTTGCTCTTGGTTTTTAGATGGTTTATATAAAGAAATTATGCTATACTTTCCATGAAAAACCAAGTGTATAAACCCTCTTTGTTCATCAATTTGATGTAAGGATTCAAGTGCCAAGTTTGCTGTAGGGTGTTTTCAAAAATCACTGTTGCCAAAGTTTTCCTATTCCCTTTGTTTCCCATCCCCTATTTTCACCAATATTTTTCCAAATAAATCCTCATAAAACCCTACACTATCTTCCCTTAAAATCCTAATCCCTCCCTTCTACTATAAACATGTAATCCCTACCTCATCCCAAAACCCTAACATATGCCCCTTTCCCTTCCCTAATTTCCTTATTTTATTTCCATTGTTCCCATTTCCCTAATGCTTCCCTTTTCCTAACAATTCCCTTGTCATTTATGTCCCCTTGGTCACAGCATTTTGATAAAAGACAAAAAAGTCATTAGTCAAATTTTGGCACACAATTCTATACCAACATATATATATATTCCAGCTACCTTGTTGTTAAAGAACATGTCAGAGACCGAGTCAGTATATGAGCAGGATTATGATAGTGACTCTACACCAGAGGTCAATGTGCCTAATGTGCCACGGAGGTATCACAAAGGTGGAAAAAGTGGACAGCATGTTAGGGAGGAGCCTACTTCTTTGGCTTAATTGCAAGCTTGCCCACTTGCAATAGATTGTTTTCGACGCCAAGCATGTTACCAATATTGTGAGATGATCTCACAAACTCAGCATCATTGGGAACTAGTCCGTCATGTTTCCTTAACCTACAGGATGGGAACTATGAGCCATATATCAAGCCCACATATATCAGACACTTGAGCGCAGCCTTTCCTTTCAGATACCTTAAAGATGAGTTTGCACCATTGATGAAACTCATCATTCGGTATTTCAGCTGTGAGGGAAGATTCTCACGTCTCTATGCGTACCATGTTCATTTGTTGATGCATTTCACACAGGTACGTATGATGAACATTCCTTTTTTCATGTGCCGAAACATAGAGAGGATGGTACCTTTAGTATAGAGGAAGACCCTGGCACATCAGCACAGGAGCATATATCACTATGCATTGATCAAAATCATAGTGATGCATCAGTTGGCACAGCAGGGTATTGCTTGGGAGGATTTCATCTCCCGTGATTTCTTTTCCATGCTACAGCCTCCTCCAAAGATAGTTCATGATGAGGGAGGGCCTTCACAACAGTTTGACATTCCTGAGACCGAGCATGTTGATGCTCCAGTATATGTGACATATCAGAAATGCCCCAGGGCCTTATTTGCAGCCGTACGACGAGTACTATCTCCACCCGGGGTGGAAGGGGTCTCGTTGACATCATCAGCAGAGCGAGTATTATCTCCACATCATGTGGAAGGGGTCTCGCCTCCGTCTTCAGCACAAGTACCGATTCAGGATAGGGGCAAGAGACCCATGGTTGATGAGGGTCCTTCAGGAGTTCAGGATATCGGTATCATTGATGTTGATGCTAGCTCGCCCAACTCAGAGCTCAAGGAGATCATCCGAGAGCAAAGGGCCAAGAATGATTCACTGCAAAAGAAATTGCAGATGGCTAAATGGGTGATCAAGTACTTAGAGCAGCGCAACAAACAGTTGGAAGATGAGCATGAACTTTATGAGCTGCGGAAGATTCGGGAAGACCAGGAATTGGCTCGTAGGAGACCCGGTGATTTGACACCTATTGATCGGGAATCAATGCTCATTTGGGTGAACACTCATTTGGAGAAGTTGTTGGCGAAGGAAAACAGGGACAAAGACATGCTTCACCACATGAAGACTCACTATTGGGCTCGCATGCATGTTTGCAAAGCGAGAATGAAGATCCTCAAAAGGCGTTTGAGCAAAGCGCAGAAACAACGCAAAAGGCCTGATCCGCTTCGAGTTTTGGCCGAGGCTTCATTAGTTGAGAATGATACATGATGGAGGGTCTTCACTCCAATTTTGGGCAAATTTGGAGAAAATTTTGTCGTTTCAAAATTTTTGGCTTGCGAAACAGGTTTTTTGGCTCTATGCGTCGCGCTCAACGCGCGACCCATAAGATGGGGAGGTCCAAATCACAGGTGGCTTATATTTTTGGATTTTTCATGATGCAGTAAACATTCTCAACCATTTCCAAGGCATTTCATCAAGTTTTGGGTGATCAAAAGCTCAAAAACATCATGAAAATCACCTTTTTGCCACTTTTTGCACCAGCAGGAAGTACTTCTGGGAGAATCCACTTTTGGAGGGTCAAATGGAGACCAAATTGGAACATTCCACTTGGGTTGGAAAGTAGATATCCAGGGCTTTCCAAAAAGCCAATCTGAGCTCAATTTGGATGCCGGAAAGTTCCCCAAAAGTAGGTGGAAAGGCGCGCGGCGCACAGGGTTTTTTGGCACAGTTTTCCTCCTCAGCTCAGCAAATCAAGCCAGTTTGCCCAGTTTTGACTTGTGATGGGATTTTTCACCCTTCTTGATGTAATTATTGGAAATTTATGTTTTTATGACACTTATTTACCTATTCTAGATGATTCATTCATAAAATAGCAAAAATGTAATGAATGAATTGGTTTCCTAGCTTATAGAGGCAAGTTGTTTTGACTGCCTAGACTGTAGTGCTTAGTTTAGAATTGGTTGAAACAGCTCCTAGGATGATGAGCTAGACCCCTAGAGGCAAGGGAATGAGTTGGCTTGTCTATATTATTTTCTTATTCATTTTCAGGGTTGGACTCTTGGGAATAGCTTGAGACTATATTGTACATATCTTATCTGCATTTTTGGCAAAGGAAAGACCAGGTTTTGCAGCACTATTTGGGATTCATGTGGCTTTATGTGTTGATGGTGTGTTTCCCTAAGTACTTGTAAGTTGTGTATGTGTATCATTTTCTCTATTAAATCTTCTGTAATTAAACAAATGAAGTGTTAAGGTAGAATCCATGAAATTGCTATGCTCTGCCTTTAAATTTGTTTAATCTTCTATGTTTTCTTCAGTTTAAGGAGAATCCTTGAGACCCCTTGCTCTCCTTATCCCCTCACCAGTCTGATCTACCCATCTCACTTGCTTTAAGGCATCAAAACAATCGCCTATCTTGCCCCAAGTAGACCTCTGCAAAAACTATGCCTCATCCCCGCACCCAAAATTGCCTCTCCCTTGAATTCAACAAAACCTTTAAAAATCAATTCTAAACTCTTTGTACTTAATACCTAGCCTAAAATTAGTCATCAATTCAATCATCTCGAGCCTCATTGATTATCTTTTTCCGAGATTGACCCAGAGAGAGCCCTCTCCTGTCCTCGTAGGGCTAGCTACGAGGCTAAGCGTGGTTGTATGTGGCCTTGAGTCTCACCTTATTTCAGCCTAAGGTAGATTTGAGCGCTAACATAGTGGCGACCATACTGGGGATAAATAACATATGGTTTGCTTGTTGATGAGTTTGTTTCACAAGTCTTAGACGGAGTCTGAAGTCACGCCAGGTAGCTTTCGAAACGTTGTTGCTATGCATAAGCGGAAGTAGATAAATGTTGCTTCATTCGATCTCTGGTTAGCTTGTGAAACTTTGATTTGCATATCACCCCAGTACTTTTGATCGTTCTAGACCTTTGGATGATTGAGTCTAGCAAATGATTGGCTGAATTACTTTAATTCTTTTGATCTCCTAATAAATACATTGGCTTCAAAAAGACATACAAGAGCTAATCCAGATCTGAATCCACCTCCTATTTATGAAAATCCAAATTTGATTCGAAAAATCCTCCGTCAAGAAAGCTCGGCGACTCCCTTGGTTAAATCTCATTCATGTCCTGCACTTTTTGAATACCTTGAAGAACTTCCTTTCGACGAAAAGTTTGAATTGTCATTGTTTAAAACCAAGTCCGAAAATGCTCTTGATTCTATTGTTCCAAATCCTGACTTTGCTGCAGCTCTTGAATTTGAAAGGCACAATAAATTAATTGACAATTTTATCTTGAGGCACCTTCAGACCAGCATCCAAGCGGCCAATCTTGCTGAGTTCTTAGAAGCCGTATCTGCAAACATTGGATCCACCGTCACGGCATCTACCTCTAGAGTTCCTACTGAACCGCCTTTCATTCCTACCATTCCTGTGCAGCCTATAATTACTTACTCCGAATCCACAGCTAATTCCCCTTCTTCATCCCACATTGCTTCTCCTCCGCATACACCTCTACATACTCCCCATACAGTAGCGATATCCACTCCGCCAACAACACCTAGAGTAATGGCTGCTCGTTTCGCACCTCTTGCTTTACCTCAGCAATTGCATGATATGCCCGCGGACTATCAGAGTAAAATTCCTTTATTTGATGGCACTCCTCAAAGTGTGTCTGCTCAACAGCACATAGACAAAATGGCAATTTTTTATGATTTGTATGATATTGATGAAGAGGATGTAACTATGCGATTGTTTGTACAAACATTCAGAGGAGAGGTAAACAAATGGTTCAGAGGCTTGGGAGCCGGAAGTATACCTACGTTGGCTGAACTTCAGAAGCAGTTTCTAGATCGTTGGGAACTTAGGAAGGATCCGCTTCAGATCAATGCTGAGTACAATAATATCAAACGCAATCATGGTGAGTCTGTCCAAGACTACATTATCAGGTTCAATACAATTTATAATGCTATTCCGGATGATTTAAGACCATCTAGAAAATCAGCTCTTCTCAAATTCCCAGATGGCTTTGACCCGGAGATGGCTTATTCATTACGGGATAGAGATCCACCTACTTTAGAAGATATGCAAAAGATTGATGTTAATGTTGAGGCAAATCTGAATGACAAGAGAGCTCGGTTAAAGGCAGAGAAAAGAGTGACTATAAAG
Organism: Pinus taeda; assembly: GCA_000404065.3. Lineage (NCBI taxonomy): Eukaryota > Viridiplantae > Streptophyta > Pinopsida > Pinales > Pinaceae > Pinus > Pinus taeda. The sequence continues at coordinate 7,641 of APFE030152105.1, forward strand.
GAAGAATCTACATCAGAACCGCCTTGGCTTCGTGAGATGTTCAAAAGGTTGAACCTTGACAAATCAGAACCGCAGATTCGTAATCCAAATTACCATGGCCAGCAACAACCTCAGTTCAGAATTAAGCAGCATGAACCAAGAGTACAAGAGCCGGCAGCCCAGCAACCGATCAAGACTCCTCTTTTGCAGAATTTTGTGAGTCAAGATTCAGATGAAGATGCTGATGTAGTAGGGGACCAAAACCACTTCTTTACTCCTGATGATCTGCCCATTTACATCACTGAAGAAGAAGAGTATGGAGAAAGTTCAGGCGCCTAGCAAGATGAAGATTTTATCTTAGCTAATGATGTAGATTTAGATGATTACCAAAGAGGATATTTGAATGCCTTGTCCACTCAACAGAAGCAGTATTCATTAAGAAACCGAGATGTGCCCATCAATCCAATTCAGGAAAGAAAAGAAGCTACAGCACCAAAGACGGATTCACCATTACCGCCGAAGAAAGGAAAAGAGACAATCGATCCCACAACTAGCAAGATATCAGCAGCAGAAAGGACAAATCAGGCAGCTATAATCAAAGATAGGAGAGAGGTTCCGGTCAAAGAAGTCGACAAAGTTTCAGCATTTAGTTTGGAAAATGAAATTTCCAAATTAAAAATATCTATTCCTTTGACTGAAATCATGAAAAATAGCAGCTACCAAGGTCAAGTCTCTAAAATTCTGAATTTTGATCCCATGTTGGACACGGTGAACGTTGAAAATGATCAGCCAAAATTGATTTTTGGACCAGCATTGGATGGTGAGTCCCCTGATAGTGATGTTCCTCCCTTTTATATCAGTTTGAGATTGCATGAATATGTTTTTCGCAATGCTATGTTCGATTCGGGTGCTTCGCACAATCTGATGCCAAAGGCGATTATGGAGAAGCTGGGGTTAGACATTACAAGGAAATATCATGATTTGTATTCATTTGATTCCAGCCGTGTGAGATGTATCGGGCTCATCAAAGATTTGGTTGTTAGCTTAGACCAAATCCTAGCAAAGAATGTCTTGATGGATGTGGTGGTGGCAGACATTCCTCCACGTTTTGGTATGCTACTTTCAAGATCTTGGGGGGCTAAGTTGAAGGGTACTCTACAGTTAGACTTTTCTTATGCTACAATTCCAGTCTTCGGTCAAATGAGAAAGCTATATCGAAAGCAAAAGATGAAATATATGATTACCAGCAAAGAAAAGCCAATCAATCATCCTGTAAATTATGTACATACAGATTTGGAGTCATTTGTTTTATTTGCTGATAGTTTTAATGATCTAGATAGTCAGTTAGTTCAGGCGGAAGATATACCAGAGATCACTGAAAAATTCAGAGAAGTTCTAAAAAAGGAAAGAGGAGAAAAGCAAGCTACCATGGAGCAAACAACTGAAGATAAGGGGCAACAAACAGAAAAAACAAAGCTAACACAATTTCAACACTTGGAAGAAGATGAAGATGGTCTTTGGACCATGGATTTTGATGGCGCAGTAGGTAGTGATGGTGCTGGTATTGGTGTGTGGATTCGAAGTCCCTTTTCCACTCAAGACAAAATTCCAAGAAAGGTAAGAGTGTGTTCCTATAAACTAGCATTTGATTGTTCAAATAATGAGGCGAAATATGAGGCTCTCATTGCTGGCCTAAAGATTCTTAGAAAGCTGAAACCGAAGAAGATTGCGGTCTATGGTGATTCCGAGTTGGTGATAAAGCAAGTTAAGGGTGAGTTTTAGGCCAAACATCCTTGCATGAGAGCATATCGAAATGCAGTCTTAGATATTTTGAAGTTGTTTTCTGATCATACCTTGACATGTGTGCCTCACATACAAAATGGTGTTGCTGATGGACTTGCTAAGGCAGCAAGCAATTTAAAAATTCCAATGAATTCTAGCAACAAGTTTGAGATCCATGTGAAACACCGTCCTACCGTTCCAGACAATCAACGATGTTGGCAAGTCTTTCAAGATGATGAAGAGATCAATTAGTTTCTGCAAAATACGGGTAAGTTCAAAGATACCTCAATAGATACTGAACATGATGATGGTAGTACTAATATACAAGTATTTTGGATTTAAGATATCTGTGGTTTGTATCTTTCGAAACGTTGGTATAAAAATGTTCATACTGTGGATTCTCCGGTCAATAATTCGAAATATACAAGTAAATCAAATGGACATGATGCAACTTAAAGACAACATTATTCCTAAGGGATTGATTCCTTTAGAGGAGTTTTTTGACCAAGACGATGTGGCCCGCAAACCAACATTAAGACCAACTGAAAAAGGTGTTGAAGAAGTAAATATTGGGACAGCTGAGAATCCCAAGATGGTAAAGCTATCAAAGTCATTGTCACTAAAGCATACTATTCCTATTAAGACAAATCAGAAGCCTTTTCGTCAAAAGTTGAGGAGAATCAATCCGAAGCTGCTGCCATCAATTGAGAAAGAGGTGAACAGATTGTATAAGTCAGGAATCATTGTGCCTATCCGATTTTCAGATTGGATATCAAACTTGGTGCCCGTAAGGAAGAAAACAGGTGAGATCCGTTTATGTATTGACTTCAGAAATTTGAATAAGGTGTCCTTAAAAGACAATTATCCGCTGCCCAAAATGGATCATATATTGCAACGATTAGTTGGAGCATCAAGGATGTCACTACTCGACGGTTATTCAGGATACAATCACATTTTAGTGCATGAAGATGACTGTGACAAGACAATGTTCACCACTCCATGGGGAACATTTCATTATGCAAAGATGCCCTTTGGTTTGAAAAATGAAGGAGCCACCTTTCAGCGTGCAATGGACGTGGCTTTCACCAATGAGAAAGATGTATTTTTAGTTGTTTATCTTGATGACTTAACCGTGTTTTTAAATTCTGATGAGGAACATTTGTATCATTCGAAAATTGTTTTCCAAAAGTGCAGAAAATATGGCATATCGTTGAATCCGAAGAAGAGTCTTTTTGCCATGGATGAGGGAAAACTTCTTGGCCACATCATATCTAAAGACGGCATCCGTGTTGATCCCGCACGTGTTGAAGCCATTCAGCAAATTGAACAGCTCGGGAACAATAAAGAAATACAGTCCTTCAATGGTAAACTGAATTTTCTGCGCCGCTTCATTCCAAATCTAGTGGAGCATCTTAGAGAAATCACAAGCATGCTCAAGAAGGACAGTCGGGTAAAGTGGACCGAAGAGGCGGTGAAATCATTTAATTTAGTGAAGTTAGCTCTTTCTTCAGCTCCTATTTTGATCAGCCCAGACTACACTCAGGATTTTATTCTGTTCTCATTTGCTTCTAAGCACACTTTGGCAGCTGTATTAATGCAGAAGAGGGAAGGTGTTGAAAAGCCCATTGCTTTTTTCAGTCGGATTATAAGAGATGGAGAGTTGAAATATAACATCATTGAGAAGCAAGCACTTGCTCTTGTTAAGGCCTTGAAAGATTTCCGTGTGTATATATTGCATTCACATATTCTAGCTTATGTTCCTAACACAGCAGTTAAAGATATTTTAGTACAGGCAGATCCAGAAGGCAAACGGGGTAAGTGGATTGCTGCATTGTTAGAGTATGATGTAGAGATTAAAACCACCAAGCTGATCAAAGGTCAAGGACTCACCAAGCTAATGGCTGAAACGAATCTGCAAGTTCTAGACATAAATTTGATTGCTGCCATGTCCGATGAAGATGAGGAGAATCCATTCGTTCAAGTATTTGAAATGTTTCTTTCCTCTCCTTGGTACGCTGACATTTTATATGTACTTCAACATTTGCCTTCCCCTCCCGGAATGCCGAGAAACAGAAGTAGAACATTGAAACTGAAGGCTGCAAAATTATGCATATTAGATTCAGCATTGTTTTGGAAAGACCCTGGTGGAATGTTATTGAATTGTTTGGTCGAGGAGGAAGCCAAAAGAGTCGTGGAATATTTTCATAGAGGGGACTGCAGGGGTCATCTGTTGTGGAAAACCACAGCAAACAAGATTCTAAGGGCAGGCTATTATTGGCCTTCATTATTTTCAGATGTATATAAGGCTGTTAAAAATTGTCATGAATGCCAAATTTTTGAAGGCAAACAGAAACTCCAGCCTTTGCCTCTCAAACCAATTGAAGTCAACGCACCTTCTCAGCAGTGGGGATTGGATTTCATCGGTGAAATTCATCTGGCATCATCAGGACAACATCGATGGATATTGATAGCTACAGACTACTTTACAAAATGGATTGAAGCAATTCCTACTCGACAAGCTACGGATGCGGTAATTATTTCTTTTCTTGAAACCAATATTTTGTCACGTTTTGGATGTCCAAGTAAGTTAATCACGGATAATGCAGCAGCGTTTAAGTCAAAAAGGATGATTGAGTTTTTCTATAAGTACAATATTAGCTTGGGACATTCAACCGCATACCACCCTCAAGGAAATGGATTGGCAGAGTCGTCCAATAAATCTTTGGTCAATATCATTAAGAAATTGTTCGAAATCGGCAAAAAAGGCTGGCACAAGAAGTTGATAAATGCACTATGGGCTGATAGGGTGATTCAGAAAAAGTCTATTGGCATGTCTCCTTTCGAGTTGGTGTACGGAACAGACACGATTTTTCCCACTTCGCTTGCTGTCCCGGTAGTCAAATTGCTTCAAGAAGCAGGTAGTGAGGAAGATCCTATGCAGAGAAGGATTAATCATATGATTCATTTGCAGTAGACACAGGAGGAGGTATTTCAAAACACTTGCAAGTTGCAGGAGCGCATCAAAAAGATTTATGACCGGAAAGCAAAGGCGGACACATTTCAGCTAGATGAGGTAGTTTTGAGGTGGGATGCTTGTCATGAAGACAAGGGAAAGCATGGAAAATTTGAAAATTTATGGAAGGGTCCTTACAATATTGCAGCATATCATGGCCAAAACGCTTTCCTTCTCAAAGAGATGAATGGAGATGAATGTTCTGGAGGGCCGATTAATGGTCGTCTGTTAAAGAGATATTACTTATGAGTATCTTCTGCTCATTTCATCATCATTGTACATATCATTTTACTTTTGTTCTATTGCAAATGTAAACTAACTTGTCATCTTCAGTTTGGGGCCCAAGGTGAAGGCTATAATTCTGAAAATGAAGGTTAGTTAGTCTAAGTTGGTCAAATTCAGTTGTCTAAATCTTTTTTTCGAGTCTAGTTTGGTCAAAGCAATTTTGGTTTTTTCAGTCAAATTCTTAAGATTTTGTGTTGGAATAATGACTCCATTGCCCAATGGATGAAGACATTGTCTGCTCTCCCAGAGATCTGCGGTTCTTGGCATCTCCAAGGAGCTACCATCCCCATTGGAGCCAATGTTAGAGTCGGTCTAGCTATCCCTCCATCAGAGCTCAAAGCTCTTTTTTGCATTTCATGTTTTAGGTGTCCCACCAGTTTTCATCAGTTGCATTTCGTTAGGCATGCCATAACTCTGATGGAGTGGTTTGTGTCATTCATCCCCCTCATGCATGTCACTGTTGGTTCAGGTTAAGTCATAAAGCTTCACAAGTCATTTACAGTCATGTTTTAAATTTTTAGGTCTAGGTCTAGGGTTTGAGTCAGTTTAGTCTTGGAAAGCCTTAGAAGACTAGCAGGCCAGAGGGATGTCTTTGATAGATCATCACTTCAATAGTTTTCATCATTGTGCATCTTAATAAGGACTTCTCTTCAAAACTCAGTTTTGAAGATAAGTCGCCACCTCATTTTTGTAAAAATTGTCAAAATTTTCAGTACTTCAATTGTTCAAGTGCAACCTTGGTCTCCTTTTCCGAAGCATATCAGAGCTATCCCTGCAAAAAATTATCAGAGAAAATCATCATTTCAACCTATTTTATGAAAGAAACCAAAAAGGTCAGAGCCTATTAATTTTGAAAAAGTGTCAACAACTAAACATAAGAAAAATGGGTTTTCATTAAGCAAAAATTAAAAGGGAGGCTATATCAAGTCATTTCTCCTCATTTGCAACCCATTCCACATTTTGAGAGCCAAGAGCATCATTCAAAGGTGATTTTGCAAGTTTGTGAGCATTTTGGGTCAGTTCCAGGGCGCGCGGCGCATCAAGTCAGGCGCGCGGTGTATCAGTGGCGCGCGGCGCATCAAACAACAATTGCTAGTGTATTCTAACACGCGTGCGGCGCATCCAGAGTGTGCGGCGCGTTGGGTGAGGCACACGACGCATCAATGGCACGCGACGCATCAGACAACAATTGCTAGTGTATTTTAACACGCGCGCGGCGCATAGGCGTTTTTGCCTGAAATTTGCCCAGAGACCACTCAAATCACCTCTCCTCACGCATCAATTCGCAGGTATGCCTACACTCATAGCTTGCTCTTGCTTTTTAGATGGTTTATATAAAGAAATTATGCTATACTTGCCATGAAAAACCAAGTGTATAAACCCTCTTTGTTCATCAATTTGATGTAAGGATTCAAGTGCCAAGTTTGCTATAGGGTTTTCAAAAATCACTGTTGCCAAAGTTTTCCTATTCCCTTTGTTTCCCATCCCCTATTTTCACCAATATTTCTCCCAATAAATCCTCATAAAACCCTACACTATCTTCCCTTAAAATCCTAATCCCTCCCTTCTACTATAAACATGTAATCCCTACCTCATCCCAAAACCCTAACATTTCAAAATTTCTATGCCCCTTTCCCTTCCCTAATTTCCTTATTTTATTTCCATTGTTCCCATTTCCCTAATGCTTCCCTTTTCCTAAAAATTCCCTTGTCATTTATGTCCCCTTAGTCACAGAATTTTGATAAAAAGACAAAAAAGTCAACAGTCAAATTTTGGCACACAGTTCTATATCAGCATATATATATATATATAT
>APFE030152105.1:14893-31555 GCA_000404065.3 Pinus taeda
ATATATATATTCCAGCTACCTTGTTGTTAAAGAACATGTCAGAGACCGAGTCAGTATATGAGCAGGATTATGATAATGACTCTACACCGGAGGTCAATGTGCCTAATGTGCCACGGAGGTATCACAAAGGTGGAGAAAGTGGAAAGCATGTTAGGGAGGAGCCTACTTCTTTGGCTCAATTGCAAGCTTGCCCACTTGCAATGGATTGTTTTCGGTGCCAAGCATGTTACCAATATTATGAGATGATCTCACAAACTCAGCATCATCGGGAACTAGTATGTCTATTTGTCCTTAACCTACAGGATTGTCATGTAAACCTTGCCGGAGTGGATTTCACTTTGTCACCCGACATTATTGCTCAGGCCACTGGGATACCAAATGTGGGGGAGGAATGGAGTAAACGCCAGATGTTGGACAGGTATTACTATGAGCCATATATCAAGCCCGCATATATCAGACACTTGAGCGCAGCCTTTCCTTTCAGATACCTGAAAGATGAGTTTGCACGATTGATGAAACTCATCATTCAGTATTTCAGCTGTGAGGGTAGATTCTCACGTCTCTATGCGTACCATGTTTGTTTGTTGATGCATTTCACACGGGTATGTATGATGAACATTCCATTTTTCATGTGCCGAAACATAGAGAGTATGGTACCTTTAGTACAAAGGAAGACCCCGGCACATCAGCACAGGAGCATATATCACTATGCATTGATCAAAATCATAGTGATGCATCAGTTGGCATAGCAGGGTATTGCTGGGGAGGATTTCATCTCCCGTGATTTCGTTTCCGCGCTACAGCATCTTCCATAGATATTTCATGATGAGGGAGGGCCTTCACAGCAGTTTGACATTCCTGAGACCGAGCATGTTGATGCTCCAGTATATGTGACATATCAGAAAGGCCCCAGGGCCTTATTTGCAGCCGCACGACGAGTATTATCTCCACCAGGGTGGAAGGGGTCTCGTTGACATCATGAGTAGAGCGAGTATTATCTCTACATCATGTGGAAGGGGTCTCGCCTCTGTCTTCAGCACAGGTACAAATTCAGGATAGGGGCAAGAGACCCATGGTTGATGAGGGTCCTTCAGGAGTTCAGGATATCGGTATCATTGATGTTGATGCTAGTTCGCCCAACTCAGAGCTCAAGGAGATCATCCGAGAGCAAAGGGCCGAGAATGAGTCGCTGCAAAAGAAATTGCAGATGGCTAAATGGGTGATCAACTACTTAGAGCAGCGCAAAAAACAGTTGGAAGATGAGCATGAACTTTATGAGCTACGGAAGATTCGGGAAGACCGAGAATTGGCTCGTAGGAGACCCGGTGATTTGACACCTATTGATCGGGAATCAATGCTCATCCGGGTGAACACTCATTTGGAGAAGTTGTTGGTGAAGTAAAACAGGGACAAAGACATGCTTCACCAAATGAAGACTCACTATTGGGCTCGCATGCATGTTTGCAAAGCGAGAATGAAGATCCTCAAAAGGCGTTTGAGCAAAGCGCAAAAACAACGCAAAAGGCCTGATCCGCTTTGAGTTTTGGCCAAGGCTTCATTAGTTGAGCATGATACATGATGGAGGGTCTTCACTCCAATTTTGGGCAAATTTGGAGAAAATTGTGTCGTTTCAAAATTTTTGGCTTGCGAAACAGGTTTTTTGGCTCTATGCGTCGCGCTCAGCGCACGACGCATAAGATTGGGAGGTCCAAATCACAGGTGGCTTATATTTTGGGATTTTTCATGATGAAATACACATTCTCAGCCATTTTCAAGGCATTTCATCAAGTTTTGGGTGATCAAAAGCTCAAAAACATCATGAAAATCACCTTTCTGCCACTTTTTGCACCAGCAGGAAGTACTTCTGGGAGAATCCACATTTGGAGGGTCAAATGGAGACCAAATTGGAAAATTCCACTTGGGTTGGAATGTAGACATCCAGGGCTTTCCAACAAGCCAACCTGAGCTCACTTTGGATGCCAGGAAGTGCCCCAAAAGTAGGTTGAAACGCGCACAGGGCTCAGGTGCGCGGCGCACAGGGTTTTTTGTCACAGTTTTCCTCCTCAGCTCAGCAAATCAAGCCAATTTGACCAGTTTTGACTTGTGATGGGTTTTTTCACCCTTCTTGATGTAATTATTGGAAATTTATGTTTTTATGACACTTATTTACCTATTCTAGATGATTCAATCATAAAATAGCAAAAATGTAATGAATGAATTGGTTTCCTAGCTTATAGAGGCAAGTTGTTTTGAGTGCCTAGATTGTAGTGCTTAGTTTAGAATTGGTTGAAACAACTCCTAGGATGATGAGCTAGACCCCTAGAGGCAAGGGAATGAGTTGGCTTGTCTATATTATGTATTTTCTTAGTCATTTTCAGGGTTGGACTCTTGGGAATAGCTTGAGACTATATTGTACATATCTTATCTGCATTTTTGGCAAAGGAAAGACCAGGTTTTGCAGCACTATTTGGGATTCATGTGGCTTTATGTGTTGATGGTGTGTTTCCCTAAGTACTTGTAAGTTGTGTATGTGTATCATTTTCTCTATTAAATCTTCTGTAATTAAACAAATGAAGTGTTAAGGTAGAATCCATGAAATTGCTATGCTCTGCCTTTAAATTTGTTTAATCTTCTATGTTTTCTTCAGTTTAAGGAGAATCCTTGAGACTCCCTTGCTCTCCTTAGCTCCTCACTAGTCTGATCTACCCATCTCACTTGCTCTAAGGCATCAAAACAATCGCCTATCTTTCCCCAAGTAGACCTCTGTAAAAGTTGTGCCTCATCCCCGCACCCAAAACTGCCTTTCCCTTGAATTCAACAAAACCTTAAAAAACTCAATTTCACAGTCTTTGTACTTCATACCTAGCCTAAAATCAATAATCAATTCGGTCATCTCGAGCCTCTTCGATTATCTTTTGCCGAGTTTGACCCGGAGAGAGCCCTCTCCTGTCCACGTAGGGCTAGCTACGAGGCTGAGCGTGGTTTGATGTGGCCTTGAGTCTCACCTTATTTCAGCCTAAGGTAGATTTGAGCGCTAACAGACTGAAAACCACCACGTCCAAAACCATCTACAAAAACCATGCACAAAACGATAAGTAGGTCCACCCAACCTAATATAGGGTCCAAAAAAATTTGTGGAAAGAACATAACACAACCCAACATCCTGGACATTCATATGCCATATGTCCAATTTTTTCACACATGTAGCATCTAATTTATCTTCCTCTGCTTCTCTTGCACCCTTTGCAAAAGGATCTTCATCCTATGGAGTCTCACTCTAGCTTTTGTTGTGGGATTAAGCTAACAACTCCTTCTCTGTGTGATGTATGTCCCCCTCTATTTTACTATTGTCCTCTTGCTTTATTAGAAATTTCCCTCTACTATGCTAATTTCTTGAAAGCTTCTTGTTTTTGGGAAAACTAGTGTCTTTTTGATCTGCTAGTCCCACTAGGATTTTCAGCTATCCTAGAAACAAACAATCAAAGAAATTTGTGATTTCCTTTATGTATGATAGATAAGGGAGAAGCAAAGGGACCAATCTGGATCTTCTGCTTGACTCCTTGCTTGATTTATCTCCCCCTTGATAGAGCTTGCAACTCCTCTCCTACTTGTCCCTCTTAGAGAATATTTGTAGAAACAAAGTAACAAAACACCATCAAAGCGTCTTGATCTGTTATATCATAAACATTACAGAATCAGAAATACATTGAACATACAATGGCATTCACAAATAAGAGGATTCACAAATACACAATTATATGGAGGAAAACTCAAAGAAATTTATTAAAATAGAAGGGAGAATTACAACCCAGCTGTCTGATCCAGCATCATCCTCCCAGCATCAAAGCCCTCTTCACCTCATGAAAAGCAAGATAACCCAACAATATAATGCCTCTTTCTCAAAGACAAACTATCAGCACTTCCTTACAAATTACAAAATTCCAGCCTCTAGATCTCTCAGATGAGGGATCCATTTATAGATGTCTGCAAGGGTGTGACTCATCTCTGGGTTTTTGATTAGTGTCATTCCACTTGTAGTTCTTGGTTCCACTTAGAGATTTCTTGGATCTCTTACTCATCCCTGGGAGAATTTAGAGAGGCAAGTGTCATAAAAGAAGTTTCTAGAAGATTCCATGAGCATCCGCTTAGCAAACTATCTCAGATATTTGTCCATTCTCGCTCATCGCACCCCACAGAAGGCTTCTTCAGTATGCATTGCACCTTAACAGTGGAGCAGTCAGTATGGTCCAATTTTGGCCAGTTTTGAGTGGTTTTTCAAGTGGAACTTTTGGGGAATGATGTAATCAGTTGACTATGATCCTTCAGGGTATGAAACAACACTTTTAGGGGTTAAAGATCCCTTGGTTTATCGACATATAAGATTGGGGTTACAGTGCCCAAATATGTCTATAACAATTCACCCCTAAAGCATGAAGTCGTAAATCTTTTGATGTCGGGTGAAATGCTTTATCATGAGGATCCGAGGTATTCAAACTGGAAGGTGACCTGTATAAGATACAATACAATACATCATCATCATATTATTTTCATGATCTAGTTGAGGTGGGCATTCCCATGCTCAGCTTTATAAATTCATTTTCACATACATAGAACATATAATTGTCTGCAATTGGAGACTGGTGATTCTTTATGTATAGAGTCATCATCCCTTAGCTTGGATGATCATCTGTGCATCTTCTGTGTACATTTGATGTCTTTATATTCCTGAATACATCACAGCCTAGATGGATGAAACTAGATCCAGGGTCTTCAAACTCGTTCAATCTTCACTCGATGTACAAGTCGATCCATGTGAAAAGATGTCCTGAAGTCGAACATGGAAAGACATCACCTGATTACCAGCCAATAATGTAAGTTGTTAACAGGCGTGACAGGAATCACCGATAATGATAATGACCATTAAGGTACTATAGTACAATTCACATGGTGTGAATATATGATCCGATGTTGAACACCATGCAAAATCTCTCGGTCGAAGGCCATTGATGTAAACATGTCACTGAAAGTGAGAAACTTTCCATTGAGGCATGCAAGCTTCAAAGTACTGAAAGGGTTATTTCTAAGTCAAATTCTTGGATAATGAGCTGATGTCGACAAGAAGTGACCCGCCGTAGGAGGGCCTTAATGTATCACACATCTATGACACAAAACGAAGTAAGTGATTTTCTAGAGGTGACAACGATTTGATGATACAAAGTTCAGGAATGGCGGTCATGAAAAATGGAGGGTGAAAGTACTACAGTGGATGAGGGATTAACTAGATGGTGAATTCTCTAAATAAATTCTCTTAAACATATCGGTGACACTGAGATGGATTGGTAGTGTTAACCCCAAAAGATGGATGGTACGGATGACCAATGGTGATATTACCGGTGAACGGAATAACCCAACCCGACTCAATCATGGTGATGGAGTGAAAGTTTCATATTCAAGAGCGACTTGCTACCAATAAAATTCTTCAAGTTTTCTTCCCTTTTTCCCCAGTCATTGCTGGCTAGTACCTCTTTATTTTTGTCAAGCTTGAGGAGGATAACATATGCTTGTTCTATAATTTTCCCGAACCTGTCGCTATCTTTTAGCGAGCCTAGCGACAGTGAAACTCGTTCTTGTCTAGGTGGACAAGTTTGTCGCTATTGTTTTAACGAGTTTAACGACAAGGATAACTCAGTCCTTTTCATGTTTAGAGAGTTTGAAAAGGGATGAAAAGGAAACTCCAATAGTTCTTTTTCGTAGCATAATCCCTTAAGTCCAAAAAAGATTAAAATAATACGAAAGGGATGACTTTTCTGATCACTTTAGCGAGCCGAAAAAGACAAGCGCTTGAACTTTTTCGTGAGATAATCCCTTGAGTCTGAAAAGTTTAAAATATACAGGAAGGATGGCACTTCCAATCACTGTAGCGAGCTGGAGAGGCCAATAGCTCAACAATATTTTCATATTTAGTGAGTCTAAAAAGAGTTTAAAGGAGGCTCTTTTTTGAGGAACGAGTGGCGTTTAGGGTAGCAACTGGTTCCAGGTAATCTTGGAACTTCTCAAAACATGGCGATGTTAAGAGGGTAGCTAACATGGCCACTCATAGTAGCTGTTCCTCAAAAAGGTAAACAATCAAGTGGAAGCGTATGATCTGCCAAAAGGATGGAGGTGATGGAAGGAACATAGCAAAGCCTCAAAAGGCTGATATAATGGCAATCACAAAGGTTATTTTCCAAAGGTGGGTTCATTTTTTAACGAGCTTGAACTCTGGGGAAACTTATGCTCAGTGGTAGGTTTATTTTTTTAACGAGCTTCAACCATGCAATAACATTGCTCATATTACTTTTTATGTAAGCTAGGAACAACCAAACTAAAAAGCTAGAAAAACTAGAAAGCTAAGGAACTACTGAGGTTAGGTACGATGATTTCATCCACAGAACGGTTCAAACACTTCCTTTGCTTTGTCTACAAAACAGACAAAGGTGAATGATGGATCAGACCAATCACCTAACCTAAGAAGTTGAAAAAACTAAAAAGCTAAAAAATCTAAAATGCTAAAAAATGAAATTGGTCGTTTTTCTCTTGCATAAAAAGGTTTGCATGCCCCAGGCATCGAGAAAAGGGGAGTCTCCAGGTAACCACATGGGATTCAGTGTGGTTAAGCATGATGTTTTTTGTTAGTGGAGTTGACGAAACACTCCCTTGGCTTTGTCCATCAAATAGACAAAGGTGAATGGTGTGAGATAACACTTCCAATCACATAACCTATAGGGAAACCTATCTTTTCAACTGGGTTTGTCTCAAAATAGACAAGGGTGCATGCCCCCTAAGCTTCGTTACATTCACCAGACTACTCGCGGTAATTAGGTGGATGGAATGAAGGTTGAAGAGAAACTCTTGAAGCAATCGGACCATTTAGGGATGATGTTTGTCTTGAAGCTGTGTTTGAACCGGGAAATGAAAGCTGGTCAATAGTGACAATTTTTCCTTCATGCGGGAAACACATCACTCAAAAGAGTGTCGAGACAATAGCTTCCATGTTGTAGACATAGTCGAATCCAAGGAGTAGATTGTAATATAACGATCCTTGGACTACCATCACGTTCAAGTGAACAGTTTTCCTTCTCAAAGTAATCGGTAACTTCAGAAGGATCCCTAGTGGTCGACTAGTTCCTTTGTTAAAGCCTGACAAATTTTGAGTAATAGGCATAAGCAATGGAGAACCAAGCGCTTTCCAAGCAGTTGAGGAAAGGATACTCACTAAAGCCCCTTCATCTATGATAGTGCCAGACACGATCATTTCGTAAACTTGTACTATGATCTGGAATGGTACATTAGAAGGAAGGCGGGATCTTGATAGTCGATTCCAATCAAAGGAAGTGACTAAACTACTTGGAGGGGGTACCGAATAAGCGGTTAAAATAACGCCTTGAGTATCGAGAACTGGGAGATTCACTTCCTGTTGTGAAGGAATGGGTGAATTTCCCCCAACTTCATCAAACTCTAAAGTAACAAAAAGAATTTGAACAGTATCGTTCTCACTCTCTTTGGAATGGTATTATCTGAAGGTGGACCTTCTGAAGGCAAGACTGGGTTGATTGCCATCTCGATCTATTGACTTTGGTCTGGTATGGACTCAGAAGATTCACTTTCAACGATAGGTGTTTCGACTAATGATTGGGTCATGTCAGTCATATTTTCAACTAGTAAAGGACTTGGGGAGATTTTCTTGTATCCAGATGGAAGTCACTGCGGTGAAGTAGGACGGTTATGCAAAACTCTTTTGGCCTCATCCAAAAAGGAACAACGGGAAGGTGATGGTCCCCTTCACATAATCCACATGGAATTTTGACCTTTCCTTTCTGTCGAGGAACTTCATTTTCACTAGTGGATGGTGTTCTGTCAACATGATCACCAAAGGTTAATGACACTGGACGAAGTGAACAGGGAGACCATTCTCTCAAGATCCATGGAATGCAAGGACAATCTCGATGAAAATGGTTTCCTCCACAAATTACACAAGGGTATCTAGGAGATTTAGTGTGCGGATTTCACCAGATGATTCATTGTTGCCCCCTTGATTAGTTGACTTCTTCTTCTTCTTCTCCTTCCCTTTCTTCTTCTTCTCAGCCACTTGGTTACTAGCATCGCTATTTTCACCAAGTGAAGAGGAAGAAGGGGATGGAGAAACAAACGAAGAAGAAGTCAAAGGGTCAACATCAGTATCAACTAGTTATTGATTCGATTACTGAGGAATCATAGTGTTTTGAACAATAGAGGTTGATAACATCCATACCAATAGACCAGTTGTGATTCCTAGAAGGGACAATGTGGCCATATACGGAGCACCAATATTTCCCCAAGAAGAAAATGGACTAGGATTCCCCTCAAGAGGGATTCTTTGATTGGTGGACTCCATTATCTCAACCTGAGATCAACGAAGGAACAGGGATGTTATTCTGAATTTGACAAATTTTAATGATGCTTTGACACAACTTTGCTTTTTCAATTTTTAAGAGTCGAGAAAAAGCTAAAGATGACTCTAGTCCCCTTCAATTTTTAATGACCCTGAAGTGACAAGTGCTTAGATGGACCTTTTCTTTTAAGGAGTCGAAAAGGAACGTAAGTGACTACTCTGGAAATCTAGACAGAGGGATTACCAAACCAATTTCAAAACTGCAATATACACCTTGGTGGTAAATTAAAGAGAAATTACCAAGGACTTATGTACGGCAGTCAATCTTCCTGAAAGTTGTGTTCAGTGCATTGCAATCGATAGGGCAGCAGACACAACTTCCTATGGATAAAGGATATAAGCCTATTGTGGTCTCCTAATATATACTCGATGGTACGGGGAGCACAAGTCCGTGCTAGCACTTGTCATATCAAAGAGGAGGAATCACCCAACCTTCGATGAAAACAATAGTTACTAGATTTTACGATGCCGGAACACGTCTCTAGCCTAGACCTCTAGATGTGTTGTGTTAGGTTCCAAAGCGTTGTTAAGTTCATTGAAATTTATTTTAGAGTTGATCTTGTTTAGAAGTTTTCCTTTCAATGGTTCACCGCATGATGTATATGTAAAATTCCTAAAAATGCAATCTACAATGATAAACAATCGGTGTTTATTTTGCAATGAAAATCCTAGCTACTAAGGAAAGAAGATTACGTTTCTTTCAAAAAAGAGAAAAGAGCACACACTAAATGCACTTTTCCTAAATCATTTTTGCACATAGACTAAATGCAAATGCAAATTCATGTATTTGTTTTGCGTTGCCCTTAATGTGAAGAATGCCAAAAAGGAAAACTAAGTATAGATCTGAAATATTTTCTTCAAAGCGACGTTTCGACAATTTCTTTTCAAAAATGAAAGGAAGACTTAAACGACACTTTTCAATTTCGAATAGAAGATGTTTTCGACACTTCAAATATCAACAAATAAATCA
Organism: Pinus taeda; assembly: GCA_000404065.3. Taxonomy (NCBI): domain Eukaryota; kingdom Viridiplantae; phylum Streptophyta; class Pinopsida; order Pinales; family Pinaceae; genus Pinus; species Pinus taeda. Next base: position 24,334 of record APFE030152105.1, read on the forward strand.
AATACATGACAAAAAGTTCAATCAACTATCTAGAGAAGGAAGACTTTAGGACACTCCTCTTTTTGACACAAAACGACAGTTACGACACTTTTGTACCAAAACGACAGATCGATTTAAACAACTTTTCAACAAAGGATTGCAAATGATGGACAAATACATAAAAGCATTTACTAATCCTAATCAATGGAGGCTGGTCTATGTAAAGCAAGGAGGCTTCAGCAATGAGATATTGTTCATAAGCAGCAGAAACAACTAAACAGAGCTCAAAACAAAGACAAAAAACCCAAATTTCAAGGAGAGAAATATGATTATTCAGTTAGCGCACTTTTGCTTCACAGAAATAGGGATGCATTGCACCTGCTACACTCGGGAAGTGTGATGCATACTGGCTTCCAGTTACAGACAGTGTGATGGGCTAGGGAGCGCAACTGAGGTGGGTTTTGGCTCAAATTTGCAGCTGATTTCAGTGAGTTAAGCTGAGCTATTATGGACAGTAAAGAACAAAGTACATGGGTATGATCTTGGGAGGTTATTGAGCTACCAACAAGGCATCTAGAATGCTTATAAGTCAAATGTTCGACTCATAAAATAAATTGGAGATTGACTGAAGCAACATTCATCTACTTTGCAATTGCAGAGGAAGAGAAGTTCGAAGGCTATCTAGCTAACTTCAGGCTCCGTCTATAGTTTATAAAACAAAAAAACAAACTATTCAATCCCCAGCGGAGTCGCCATTTTGTTTCTAGGAAAACTAGTGTCATTTCGATCTGCTAGTCCTACTAGGATTGGCAGCTATCCTAGAAACAAACAATCAAAGCAATTTGCAATTTCCTTTATGTATGATAGATAAGAGAGAAGCAAAGGGACCAACCTGGATCTTTCGCTTGACTCATTACTTGATTTCTCTCCCCCTTGATAGAGCTTGCAACTCCTCTCCTATTTGTCCCGCTTAGAGAATATCTGTAGAAACAATGTAACAAAACACCATCAAAGCATCTCAATCTATTATATCATAAACAATGCAGAATCAGAAATACATTGAACATACAATGGCATTCACAAATAACAAGATTCACAAGTACATAATTGTATGGAGGAAAACTCAAAGAACTTTATTAAAATAGAAGGGAGAATTACAACCCAGCCGTCTGATTCGACATCATCCTCCCCGCATCAAAGCCCTCTTCACCTCATGAAAAGCAAGATCACCCAACAATACAATGCCTCTTTCTCAAAGACAAACTATCAACACTTCCTTACAAACTACAAAATTCGAGCCTCTAGATCTCTTAGATGAGGGATCCATTTATATATGTCTGCAAGGGTGTGAGTCATCTCTAGGTTTTTGAATAGTGTCATTCCACTTGTAGTTCTTGGTTCCACTTAGAGGTTTCTTGGATCTCTTACTCATCCTTGGGCAAATTTAGAGAGGCAAGTGTCATAAGAGAAGTTTCTAGAAGATTCCATGAGCATCCACTTAGCAAATTGTCTCAGACATTTGTCCATTCTCGCTCATCGCACCCCACAGAAGGCTTCTTCAGTATGCATCACACCTGGCTAGTGTAGAAGTCAGTATGCATCGCGCCCTAATAGTGGAGCAATCAGTATGGTCCAGTTTTGGCCAGTTCTGAGTGATTTTTCAGGTGGAACTTCTGGGGAATGAGTAATCAGTTGACTATGATCCTTTAGGGTATGAAACAACACTTTTAGGGGTTAAAGAGCCCTTGGTTTATCGACATATAAGATTGGGGTTGCAGTGCCCAAATATGTCTATAACACTTCTCCTCAACCTTCAAATCTAGCTGATATGCCTCTTCTACAGTAGTTTGAGATAACACAATGATATCATCTTTCAATATCCAACCTAAGACCATTTATGTATCTAGTTTTCTTCTCTATAGAGTATTCTACATATCCAACTTTTATATTTACTTTGCAAAACCCCTTTGTATACTCCTCATAGGCATTAGCTTCTATATAAGATTTTACATCTTTCTAAATAAAGTGAGATGATAATATTTGGGTAAGAACTTACCTCTGAGCTTTGCAATCATCCTATCCCATCTCTTGATCTTTTGCTTGTTCTTCCTTTTCCTCCTAACCTTCACACCATCCCACCATAGAGTTGCATGTCACTTCAATTTGGTGACAATAAATTAGAATTTCTACTCCTCATCCATCCCCTCATATTCAAAGAATTTGACCATCTCTATGATCCAGTCCATAAGATCCTTTGGATTAATGCTACTAGTGTAGGTAGATATTTCAGGCTTAGGATTTGAAACAAATTATTGGATATGTTTTCTATTCTTTCCACAACTAGTGCCATGGGTTGTTACGTTGCGCCAGGGGTAGTGAGGGGGTCGCAGGGGGAGTGGAGGCCCCCCCTATTGGGGGGTTTGCAGGGGTGCGATAGCCCCCCTACATGGGTTTTGGGGTAGTGCCTTAAACATTTTTTTTATGCAGACCCAATAATAGTTGGGTGGACCCAAGGATGGTTTCTAGATCTACTCATGGTTTTCGTGCATGGTTTTGAGCATGATGGTTTTTTCCCATGATATTTTGTAGATCTAGTCTAGGGAACTACAATTATGTTCTTATCCAGGGCTAATGGATTGGGATTTATGAATGCTTTGGCAATTATATATATGTATTGTAAAATTAAAAGGAATATAAGGAAAAATCAATCTGGTTTTCCTCGTTTGTGTTCCAGGAGAAAATATTTATGTATATTTTATGTTATTTCCATTGTATACTTTTCTATTTTCAAAATTTGTTTGCATGTAATTTCTGTACATGGTTAAAACCTACACAAATATGAAAGCTTCCTTCAATAACTTAACTTATGGTGTCTCTTCAGCTACTTCTTCTTCTTCCTCGTTCACATGACTAGATTTAGGATCTCTCTACTTACCAACTTCCATGGCTTCCATTATTTCTTCCAATTGTTGCATAAGTCACATCACCTTATCATTCACTAAAGGCCTTTTTCCTCTTTGACATCCTCTTCCAACTCTTTCAACTATGGGATCCATCATAAGTTATTTGTTCCTAGAGTAGAATCTTCTCTAATAGAACAATGGTGCAAGCAAAGGGGCTTATATATATATATATATGACATTTCTTTCTAAAAACCATCAGATAAAATATATTTTTAACATAGACCAAAGGGGAAGGGAGGATACAGTTCCAAAACTTTATATTATAGCCACTATAGCCAAGACCAAAATATATGCATGCACACCAATTAAACCTTAGCATTAGTGCTTACTAGGAGGGCCATACGACCACAACCCATTACCAATATTTCAACCCTTGGCATTTTGGTACCAAGTCACCCTCGTGAGAATTTACAAAGTCTCTCGCTTTTATTTCTAGGGAAAATATGTCGGCATGTGAATAATTCTTGTCAAGTGCCACTTCCTTGTTTTTCCCATCAAGTATTGGCCCTGACGATAAAATTTTGACCCAATGTTTGACCAACCTTCGCTTGTGAGGACCTCTGGGATAGGAAAGTTGTCAGCAACCGTAGCTTGCCTCTCTGCCAATCACCACCAAAGAGTTTGTCTCAACTATTTCAAACCCAATCACTCATAAGAAATTCTAGGGTGATTTCTTTCATGGAACTTGTCTTGTGATATAAATCTCATAACAGAGTTTTGGTTCTCGTCAAGTAACCAACTCCCACAACTTAAAAAGAAAAAACTAAATCTCACTCCCCTTTCACTCTATTTTGAGAAAGGCTTCATGCAAGCTTATTATAGGGATTTTAATAGGGTGATAACATGCATATATAGATCCCCCTATGATACCACTCATATAGCATCTGATAATAAAGAAACCACACATTTAACAATAAGTTAAGAATAATACTATACAGGAATCATAGAGGCACAATATAACCACTCTGGAATGCTTTATTCATAATTAAATCCTCTCGCCACACTCTCTTTCATTTATTAGTTTCAAACAATGATAAATACATATGTGACATCATTCCATATCCATGAGGATCGAATCAGATGAGCTGAACCTGGCATAATTAAACAAATTCATAAAAATTGCTATATTTAATGGATTGCATGGCAATAAAATGAATGCTATACTAACAACCCCACACATTGAGGGACTAAATCCTCTAGTAAAAGGTTTTGACCTTCTCGGTTAATTAAGTTTTATGGATGCCTTTGCATCATCTAGTTACACAACAAGACAAAAATTGGATTGCTAATAACACAGGTGGAAAAAATTCTTATTTCTGATTACAAAAAAACTCATATCAAATGTTACCATAGTCGTTGTTCTTTTGTGCTTGTTCTCAATATTTTTGTTTGGATGTCCAACAAGTGCCAAGTACATTGGGTAAATTCTAGCAAAAAAAGTTTGCATGCATTCTTAGAAATGTGCATATGTTCAATGAATTTGTTTGATTTATTAACAATGGGAATACATTCGCGAGACTCATGTATAATACATTACCTTCCCTACCTACCTTCATCTCTCACCTTCTCACATTATCTTAGCAATGCCAAGACCATGCATGCATTATATAAACTATGTGTATGTGTGTCTCTATCCCCCTTCCTCTACCATTTCTCTCTCCCTCTCTCTCTCTCTCTATTCCTCCCGTCAATGTATTTGTCTCTCCCTCTCTCTCTCTCTATTCCCCCCATCAATGTCCTTATCTCTCCCTCTCTCTCACTATATATATCCCTCTCTCATGCATCGCTCTCTGTCCTTCTCTTCACATCTCCCTCTCTCTCTATCTCTTTCTTAATCCCTCTCTATCCCCCACCATCTCTCTCTCTCTCACCTGCACCCCACCCAACCCACTGTATCTCTCCCTCTCTCCTCCATCACTATCTCTCCCCCTTCCTCACTCTTTATATCTCTCACTTCTTTCCCTCCACTACATACATCCCTCCCTATCTCCTTCTGTCTCACTTTCCGTCTCCAACTCTCTCTCTCTTCTTCCCCCTCCACTATCTCCATGCCTCCCTCTCTCCTCTCTCACTCTCTATCTCCACCTCTCTCTTCTTCCACACTCTCTCCCTTCCTCTCTCCTCTCTCAATCTCCATCCCCTCTTTCACTCTCTCCTCTCTCAATCCCCTCTCCCTCCTTTTCTCTCTCCTCCCTCCCTCTCTTCTTCCCTCCCTCACTCTTTCTCTCATCCATAGTCTTTATCTCCCTATATCCATTTACACATTTGTTTATGTCTCTCTATCTCCTCCCACCCTCTCTCTCTCCACCCCCCTCTCCTCTCTCTTTCTCCCATATTCCATCAGTATCTATCTTCCTCTCTTTGTCTATATATATCTTCTTCCTCCTCTACTCTCTATATTTCCCCCTCTCCCCTCTCAATCTCCCTCCCTCCATGTCTCCTTCCCGCCCTTACTCTCTTTCTCTCCCCCCCATTTTCCGTCTCTCTATTTCCATTTACCTATTTGCATGTGTCTCTCTATCTCTTCTACGGCTCCTCTCTCTCTCATTGTCTCCCTCTTCTTTCCTCTCTATGTATTAAAAATTGACATTTTTTAGTATTTTTAATACATTTTTCTCTTGATATTGATCAGAACCTTAAAATATGAACCTTGCTTATTTCATCTACAGGTTTTGGGGGCCTTAACCATTTGGAAAAATATAATATGGCACTAATATATATATAAACAATAAAATAATAAATAATAAATAAAATAAATAAATAAATCTAAATAAATAATAATAAATATAAATAAAATAAATACTTATTTAAATAAATAAATAATTTTTTTATAATTAAATTAAATTAATCATTGGTAAGGAAGAAGACATCAAAATCTTTTTCAATAACTATTAATAAGCTCTGTAGTTTCATGCTTTCTCTTCTCAAATACAAATCTCATTGCCCTGATGATGGACTCACTAAGCTAGTCCGAAACGTTGGTTTCAAAACTCGTCACAGGTTTTTGTAGCAATATTGCATCATTTAGATACTCAAAGGTTGTATTAACATAAACATGTGTTATATTTTGCATGAAAAATAACATACCAATGTTAGAAAAACTCAAAATTCACATAGTTAGACACAATTTCTATAAATAAGAATTATATATTTGGAAAGTCAACTCATTTTCCTACTTTTCATCATTTTACATCATCTTCAAATTCATTGTGTAAATATCTCTAATCATCTCTCTAAATTTGCATTGCCACTAACTCTTTCTCATAAATTATCATTGGTTTGTACAAGCCTTGAAAAAAAAACTATGATTGTTGTTTGGAGAGGGAAAAACTATTTCTATTGTTTGAAAATTTGCATTTGTAAATAGATGAAATTCTTCAATTAAATTGTGTAATTTACCATATATAATACTATGGTAAAAGAAATAAATAAATTTAAAGAAAAAAAAAAATCCCAATTACAAAATCTAAAAACAAACGAGAAAAAATTATTTTAATATATTAATATTAACGATTTAATTTTTAACATATCTATCTTTAAATTATATTAGTTATTAGTCTTTAAATTCGCCCATCCATCATTGCGTTTGTAGTATTGTAGTTGCAGTATGAAAATGTGGAGCGGAGCAAATGACATAGTGTTACTTTCTTTTGAAAAAAAATCGGGCTATTTGACATAGTGTTACTTACTTTCCACCAATCAAATAGTTCTTGACAGCATAATATACTCTCAATGACAGTTCGTATTGTTTTAAGTATAACGTCAATATTTAAATGAAATTTCATAGGACATATTCTATATGTTTATGTTAAAAATTTATAATATTGGCTTATTTTTATTAAAAAATACTTCTCTTATAAGAGAGCACATTGAACCATGTTTTACAGCGTTCTATGTATATTGAGATTGAGGCCCAGAACTTAGGCACTGTAGTGTTTAAGAAAAGTTTGTAAATATGATTAAATTTATTAACAATAAAACTTTAATATTTTGAATTTATTAGATGGTATTAATAAAAGTGTATGATAATACAAAACACATAAGAAGTAATATCGCAGATAGCTATTACAGTGCCTAAGAAAAGTTTGTAAATATGATTACATTTATTGACAATAAAACTTTAATATTTTGAATTTATTAGATGGTATTAATAAAAGTGTATGATAATACAAAACACATATAAGAAGTAATATCGCAGATAGATATTACAGTGCTTAAGAAAAGTTTGTAAATATGATTACATTTATTAACCATAAAACTTTAATATTTTGAATTTATTA